>CP054667.1:30874204-30931704 GCA_013348765.1 Carpinus viminea | reverse complement strand
ATCAAAATCATCCATGTGTACGCCTTTCTTGCCTTCTAGCATTAGGAGCTCTTTGGGATGCCCTCACGCCAAGTAGCAATAGCATCTTGCTTATCGATCCGATCCGAATCTCATTAAACACCACGTTCATGCGTTCAAATTGTTGTTGTATAGCCTGCAACATGAAGAACGACTCTCCTCCTTCTTCTTTGTTTGATGTGCCATCAAGACATACTCTTGAAACAATATAGAAATGTTAGAAATAATTTCTCAACACTCCTCACGTGTTTGCACTCAAATGGTTACTCACAATTTCACTCTCAAATTGGCTTTGTTTTGATATTAGTCTCACACTCTCTTGCCTTTTCTCAGCTTCCCTTTTGTTCTTTATTGAACTAACAAACTTGATCAAAAATTCAACTTGCATTTAAACTAATACCAAGGAAAATATTATGAAACAACGAATCAAAGGAAAGAATTTAAACCAATACCAAATGGTAGAATAGATATTAAAAATCATCAATGGAAAGGATTTAAACCAATGTCAATGGCAGAAAAATATTATGGAAACAACAAATCAAACAAAAGAATTTAAGCCAATATCGACGACAGGGAAAAAAATATTATAGAAACACGAATCAATGGAAAAGGACATTAGAAAAATGCTTTTTCTTTTTTTCTTTTTTTTTTTTGTGACGTCTCTCTTTTTTTTTTTTTTTTCAAACTTGGTGCAGGATTTTAACTTGGTGCACAATACAAAATAAAGACAAGAAATAAAGAATATAAAAGAAACAAGATAGGATGATAACAACAAACAAAAGGTAAAAGGAAAGTAAACCTGATTTTAGAGCCTAGGCTTTGATACCAAATGATGCGAACCTCAATGATAAACCCCGACCCAATGTTTATAATTGAAGCAAGAAACCAAAATGATACAAACCTCGCGTTTATAATAAAGCGAACCAAAAATAAATAACCTCGACCCAATGATTATAATTGAATCATGAACCGAAGATAAATTTGAACACAAGGAAGAATCCTTGATAAGTTCATAGGTTCTAAGAACCAATAGAGCAAACCTCCTTTTTAATTATTCATTTCATCTCCTTCATTACAATGAGTCCATGCTATTTATAATGCATGGTTGAAATGAATACAAATTACTAAAGGAAAATAATAAAGACTAAATAAAATAATCTAAAATTAAGGCTGATTTTGTCTTAAATTAGAGCTCCTCAAGAAAGAAATCACCCGAGGAATGTCTTGAATAGATATGTCAATCAGCCAATTAATTGATATGGAATTGGAAAGGTCTAAAAAGGATGTCAATGTCAATCAATCATTCTAATCACCATTAATCCACCATTTAGGAAATTATACTCAATTAAGCAAGATTGCCATCAATAGCTTGGATTAAATTTATTACTCTTCATCTTCCTTTGGGCAAGTTTGAATGCTCCGTTTTAGAATGAAATCTCTTGAATCAACTAATTGCTTCTTTGATCATCTTGGATCTTGTTCTAGTAATAGGCCCAACTAGAACATGCAATGGATCCTTTAATGATGCTTGTTGATTCCCATCAAGGCTTCTCATGGTTTCTCCTCCTGCTCATTACAAGTTGACCCCACCAAATAATAGCATAGTTAGTAAACTCAATGACAGTGAGTTTTACCTTTTTCTCCTTGGAGTAGTTGTGGCACTCAAAAATCAACTCCACCTTCTTCTCCTATTCCAAGTACACATCAGGATCTTTTTTCCCTTGGAAAGACGGTGTCTTCATTTTGATGTTTAGAGGTTTTAATCATTTCATCTAGATCTCTTTGAAAACCTCTCCACACCTTTCTCCCTAACACCTTGTTCAATGAAGCTTGATCCTCTTCATCTTCAAGCTCATCCTCATGGTCGTCATCAAAATCATCCATGAATGCACGCCTTTCTTACCTTTTAGCATTATGGACTCTTTGGGGATGCCCCTCACACCAAGTGGCAATAACAACATTTTGCCTATCCATTTGATCCCAAATCTCATTAAACACCACGTTCATGCATTCATATTGTTGTTGTGTAGCTTGCAACATGAAGTGACTCCTATTCTTTGTTTGATGTGCCACCCCTAGAAGACATACTTTTGAAACTATAGAAAAATGTTAGAAATAATTCCTCACAACAGTCCCTCATGTGTTTGTACTCAAATAATGTCACTCACACTCGTGTTTTACTCTAAAATTCGCTTTGTCGATATTAGTTTCACCTCTCTTGTTTTTTCTTCCCGATTCTTTATTGAACTAACAAACTTGATCAAGAATTCAACTTATAATTTAAACCAATAGTAATAGAAAAAATATTATAGAAAGCGAATCAAAGTGAATTTAAACCAATATGAGAAAATATTATAGACAAATCAGAAAAACGAATTCACGGATAGATCATATGGAAAATAGGCGTGAGGAGCAACCACAAAGCAGTTAATCTTTCATAGAAGGAAGAGTTCCAGGGAGGAGGATGAAGGCGTTATGTCTGGTTTTGATGAAGAAGAAGATTGGGATTCCATTATTAACAATAGGAGACCGGAGGAAGATTTGGAGAAGCTAGGAATCGCAAGATAACTTGGGTGGTATTAAGATGAAGATTCCCTTTCAAGGTAGATCGATCTGAGGCATATCTTGAGTTAAGAAGATGGAGTTCATGTTTGATTGCCACAACTTCGGAGACAAAGAAGGTAAAATTAGCGTGATTGAATTTTCTGAATATGCTATTACTTGGGATCGCTTGTGATAAACAGAGAATAGAAACGACCAATAGACACATGGGAGGAGATGAAAGTAGTGATGAAAGCGGTTCGTTCAAGTTACTACTACAGAGTTGTACAAAAAGCTACAAGGTCTTAGACAAAGTCGGCGTGAGGATTACTACAAGGAGATGGAGATTGCTATGATCCGGCTAATGTAGAGGAGGATCGAGGCCACAATGGCTAGATTTTTGCTTAAACCGGAGATCCATGATAAGGTAGAGATGCAGCATTATGTGGAATTGGAAGATATGGTGCATATGGCTATCAAAGTGGAACAACAACTCAAGAGAGGAGTGGGACATATGCCATAACTCTAGTTCTACCTCTTGGAAATCGAGTCATGCCAAGCCTTGGACAAGTCACAAAACACCCAAACAACCCAAGTCACCACCAGCCATGTTCCTCAAAGAAGCCTCTACCTCTAGGAATCGTGATATTAAATGTTTTAGATGTCAAGGGGGGCCACATAGCAAGTCAATGTCCAAACAAGCAAGTCATGGTGTTGCAAGCCAATGGTGAAATTGTGACCGATTGTGAAGATTCCAACACGACGACATGCACCATTGGAGGATGTTTTTGAGGAGAGTATTTAGCCCTTGCATTGACATTGGTGGCAAGGAGAGCATTGAGCTTGCAAGCAAAGGAGTTGATGAAGTACAGCGGAGAACATCTTTCACACTAGGTGCTATGTTAAAGACAAGGTATGTAGTATGATTATTAATGGTGGTAGTTGTACTAATGTTGCAAAAGATTATGGTGGAGAAATTGGGATTGCCATGGTAAGCACCCTAGACCGTACAAGTTGCAATGGCTAAATGATAGTGGTGAGATAAGGGTGAACAAGCAAGTGTTAGTTGCATTTCAATTGGTAAATCTGAAGATGAAGTGTTGTGTGATGTAGTACCGATGCAAGTGGGACACTTATTGCTAGGCGTCCATGGCGTTGATAGGCAAGTGAAGTATGATGGCTTCGAACAAGTACTCTTTTCTCTTAATCAACGATCAATCACTCTTGTACCATTGACATGCAAGTATCGAGGATCAAGTGAGATTACAAAAGGAGAGTGATCAAAAGAAGAGTGAAAATCGAGGAGGCGAGAAAATGAGAGAAAAAGAAAATCAAAGTTCCCCTTGAGAGAAAATCGGAGAAAACAAAAGAATTTCTATGCAAAAGTGAGTGAGATCAAGCGAGCAATGTTTTCAAATCAGAGATGATTGTACTTTTGTACAAAGAGACTTTTAAACACTAACGAACTTGACCTTGCTTTGCCTAGTTCTATTGTTTCTCTTTTGCGAGGATGTCTTAGGAAACACCCATGGGTTACCTCCAATGATTGAACATGAAATTGATTTTGTTTTCAACCATTCAAACAAACCACTTATATGATGTGGATCAAATAGCCTTAGGTTCATGAAGACAAACAGAGAGCGTGGCGAAGATAAAGATGGTAACATGCTCACTTGAAGGACGAGAACTCCATGGACAGCATGGCCATGAGCTTTGAAGCTTGAATGTGGTTGCCGTTCAATGTATCTATGTTATTTTTATCTTTTATGATTGTCTTATGTCTTAAAAGTTTTTAGTACTTTTCCTTCTAGGACTTTTTGGTTTACTTCCTTCTAGTAGATATTGGTTTGTTTTCCTTCTAGGATGTGTAATCCTAGTTTATGTTAACCTCTTTTATGCTTTAGCCTCTAAGCCTATAAATACAAGCTTAGACCCTACATTTGTTATTATTGAGTTTGTTTAATAAGAATACTCGAGTTGAGTTCTTGGTTATTTTCCTTGGCTTTAGATAGTAACTGCTTAGAAGATTTCTTTGATTTTGTGATAGTCTCACAACTTAGGAATATTTATCCTTTCTTGTTTTTCTTGATTTTTACGTTCTAATGTCAGTTGGTATCAAGCAGTCTCTTTCCATGGCAGATCACAAGGGAAGGGTAACCACTTTTCTTGGAGGAGTTATGATCAAAGAACAGTTAGAGAAGAATCATGTGCCTATCATTGGAGGAACAATTTCAAGCAGGAACAAATTGCTCCTCACAAGCAATGTCCATCAAGAATGTTCAAGGCAGGCGTATATACCCTCACCCGACTAAGAGGAAGACGCTTGGAGAATGAAAATGGAAACCCTTTTGCGGAGCAGCTGACATCACTCTTGTACAAGCTCATGCCAATCGGTGAATCCGGTTTCAAACTCAATCGAATTCAGCAGGGGTCTCAACAGGAATTCTTGGATTGATAACTTGAAGAAGTTCTTGATTTCAAAGAAGAGGATCGATGAGTTTTTTTGGTAGACCAAGTTAGAAGAGTTGCAGCGTGGTGGCAACAGGAAGCAATCCATGACTCTAGGCAAATCAAAAATCAAGATGGGCTGTTGAAGCAAATGCGGGCCTTTTGCCTTACAACTACAGAACCATGTATCGCGACTCATTTAAGCCAAGGTTTGAAACGTGGTTGAGTACGGAGGAGTTCTACAAATACTTGACGGGTTGATTTAGGACGGATGATCAATTAGTATCCCGATACATCGGGTGCGACAAAACATTCAAGATTCATTAAATATTTTGATCCGAACGTATCTCGGCTCATCAAAGAGCCCTTCTATTGGAGAAACGATAGCTAGAGGATCATAGGCTTCTTTGGCGTGTACGAAAACGACTCGTTACAATGAGCGTTCAAAAACACCACCAATCAACAATCCCAAAGGGGTCCAATTACAACAGTCCACCTAAGTGCAACTACGATGGGCCTAAATGCTTTAAGTGTGGTGAACCAGAATTGCATTGCAAGGGATAAATATGGAAAGGTCTACTCATTGATTTGGAAACACCTTTGATGAGCAAGGCGATGAAGAAGAGCAACAAACCTTGATGACTACGAGCGTGGAAGAAGAACTCATTACGGAGATAGCGGGCCTGGCTTAATGGTGCAGGATATGTCTTACACCGAAAGGCGGAGATAATGACAGCAACCTTTTTCACTCCATGCACTATTAGGTAAGGTTTTACAAGCTAATCATCAATGGAGGCTTGTGAAACGTGGTAGCAAGAAGCGGTTTGAAGGCTAGACACAGAAACACCCCACCCTCTTGGAGTGGCTCAAGAAATGAGGTAATAGTGTCAAACGTTGCCTTGTACATTTTCTATTGGCACAAATATAAAGATAACACTTGGTGTGGCGTGGTGGCCATGGATGCCTACCACTTGTTCGGGAGACCATGGCAATATGAAAATCTTTACGATGGGCGAACACCTACACTTCTTGGTGGATAATGTGAAGTCTACCTAACGGGAGTACCAAACCCCAAAAGAGGTGGGCCAAACACTTCTAGCCAAACAAGAATTCATAAGAGAAATGCTCTTGATCAAGTATACCTACTCTGGCAAGAAGTAGCCAAATGAAGATCATACCAGAGTTATGGGTTTGCTAGAGGAATTGATGTATTCCCAAAAGACCTAGGAGCTACATGTGACATTCAACACCAAATTGATTTGGTGAGTCTCCTTCCCAAGACCACACTATGAGTCCCAAAAGCATGAAGAATTACAAGACAAGTGGAGGACTCTCAAGGGCACATTCAGAGAGCTTGAGCCCATGTGTTCCAGATTGCTCACCAAGAAAGATGGGACATGGAGGATGTGTGTGGACAATGCCATCAACAAAATAGATGCGGTATAGATTTCCATTCCTCGATTAGATGATTTATTGGATCAATTGAGTGGGGCAACTATATTTACCAAACTGGATTTGAAGTGGTTACCACCAAATGGAATTAATGAATGGAAAAGCGTTTAAAAGCGTGAGGACTTTATGAATGGTTGGTGATGCCATTTGGATTATCTAATGCTCCAGTACCTTTTGCGAGTAATGAACGATATTTGCCCATTCATCAAATCTGGTAAATCTACCGACGACATCCTCATTTATAGTCGATCCGAGACACACATCCAACATATCGGAGGTACTCCTTGTGCTACAAGAGAAATTTTACGCGCACCGGCCAAGTGTTCTTTCATGTGACTGATACTTTTCTTGGATATGGTGTCCAAGGATGATTAGCTGGATAAGTCTAAAGTAGCAGCACACTACGATGTAGTTTTCATGGATTGGTGTCCTTTTATCATGTTTATTCACAATTTCAGCACCATATTGGCACCAATCACGGAATGCATGAAGGGGAAAATTCTCATGGAATGAGGCTACTAACGCCGAGTTGATCAAGGTCAAATTGATTAGCTCCATTATGTCTTCCAAACTTTGACATACCGTTGGTGCATTGCGATGCATCAAGATAGGCATTGGGCGTGTAGCCAATTGAGCAAACCATGGCCTATTTGATGAGAAGTTGAAGGCGCACAACAATTATAGTACTTACGACATTAGTTTTATGCATTAGTCGTCGCTCAAACATTGGGCTCCTACCTGCCTATAATGACTTCATCTTGTACTGACCATGAAGCCAAGCATCTCACGTCAAGATAAGTTATCCGCCGACATGCTAAATGGGCCTTTCATGCAACAATTTTCTTTCACCATCAAGCACAAATCGGGGGCATTGAACAAAGTGGCCCGCTCTTAAGAACATCATTACTCACCACCATGAAATGAGGTAATAGGGTTTGAATTATTGAAAGATTCCTTATCTATTTTTTTGGCCCTATTTTGAAGATGTGTCCACAAGGCAAAGGCTTTGTATTGCATAATGGGTTCCTATTCAAAGGCACTCATGTGCATTCTGAAGGAGCCTACTTAAATTATCAAAATAACACCATCGAAGGTCACATGGGGCGAGATAAACATTTCAATGGTGGCGACAGTTCTATTGGCCAAGTATCACGAGAGAAGTGGACAAACTAGTGAAGGTTTAGATATGTCAAGTATCAAAAGGATCACTAATCTTGGCCTATACAAATGTCATGGATTTTGTGTTGGGTTTACCAAGGACCCAAAAGGTAATAACTCCTCTTTGTGGTTGTTGATAGATTCTCAAAATGGTGCACTTTATTGCATGCAAGAAAACCGTCGCGGTCAATGTGGAATTATACTTTAGAGAGTATAGCCTCCATGGCTTACCTTTGTCGATAGTATCGTCCAAGACACAAGATTAGCCACTTTTGGCAATGCTGGTTATCAAGCACAAAACTTGATTTGATGGTGCCTATCACCCACAAAGATGGACAAAGCTGGTTAATCGATCATTGAGAGCTCTACTCAAAGTTTGGTGGGGAACACATTAAGTCATGGATAAAATTGTTCCAAGCTAGTTTGAAGTTCTACAAATGAGCTAAGCCCATTTACCATCATTTATGGGTAATCCTTGCCTTACTAGACTTAGCACCTATCCCACACATAATGAGAACAAACACAACATGAGACGATGATCCAAATCCGAGGGCCACTTTAACAATCCAAATTGGAAGAGCTTTGCAAAGTATAAGGCAAGCAAAAGAAGACATTTCATTTGAAGAAGGAGATTTGTGTGCTATCTTGACAAAAGATTCCTGAGAATACAACAAGTTCTCGTAAAAGGGTGATAGAGATAATGTAAAAATCAATCCAAATGCATGGTTGAAGCTACCAAGTCATATTAAGCGTCGATGTCTTTAATGTCAAACTCCTTGTTCCATTTATAGAGGCCTCCGAGGAGGATGCATATTGAGGACAAATTCTCTTCAACCGGGAGGATGATGTGGATCAAATAGCCTAGTTCATGAAGACAAACAGAGTCTAAGTGATGCAAACCAAGGAATTTGGACATGCTAATCATACAATGAATGGAGCTTGCACAAGACCCTTATCACTTCCTAGTGGCCCAATTACAAGTGGAGCTGAATTTCCATGACCCTTTGTCACTTCTGGTCAATTACAAGACTTAGAGCCAAATGTTTCAAGGAAGCACTAAATGGGCTAATCCAAGAAAATGGGTGACTCAAAGACCAAGATGGACTCATAATAATCAAGGTTTAGTCCATGTCATCAAAGCAATTGATGAGGTTAATTAGCATGGTTTTCCCATGGTTTGACCATTGAAGGTGTGAATTTGTTGAGTTTCTAGGATATTAAGTAGAAGAATGAATCTAGCCATCTAGCCATCTTTTGGTTGTCTCTAGAAGTAGTCTAAAACATGGGGACTTGTTATGTTAATATTTGTGTAGCTTTTAAAGCTATAGTTATGTCTTTTCCTATGAGAGGTTGTTCCAAGTATATAGGTGGATTATTACGAATTTTAATGGCAATCTTTGCTTTTTAGAAAATTATCCTGTGAGGTCTTGTGTTCCTCTTGGTTCTTGAAAGAACTCTTTGAACTTATCAAGTTAATCTTGTGGCGTTCAAACAACCAAACTTATCACCTTGATTTCTTGAGAGATTCTTAGGTTTCTTGGTGTTTTCAATCCTTTGTAGTCTTGGTTTTCATCTTGCTAGGTGAGTCAACTCAACAAATCTTCTTCACGATCTTGGGGTTCCATGCCATCATTGTTATCGGGTTTCATCAAAATTGTTGGTGGAGTTCATATCATTTTGGTAGAGCTTTGGTTCTAAGATAAGTTTTCTATCTTTTATTTTCATTCTATTTCATGTTCCTTGCATTATAAAAGAAAAAAACAAAAAAAAGAGAGAGAGAGAAGAAAGTGTGAATTCCAATAAAAAATTCTTCCTTTCAATTTTGTTTACAAGAAAATAGTTCTTGAAAGAAAAATTTCTTCATTTCAATCTTGTTTCAAGAATTCTTCCTTTATCTTGTTTCTCACCTTTAGTTCTTGACCTTTTATGAGTTTGGTTGTTGTTCATTTCTTCCTTTCAATATTGTTTCTCCTTATTCAAGTTGATGAGTTTTGGTTGTTTTCATTTTTTGAATTTGGATTATTTTGAATTAGTTTCTTAAAGTTTGATTAAGAACTAAAGAAGACACAAAAGAGTGGAAAGAGGTAGTGTGTGAGACCATAAGGGTAAAAGCCGTTTAGAAAACACAGTGAGTGTATCAATTCTTGAGTGAAACGTGAGGAGTGCTTGTGAGGATTCTAACCTTATTTTGCAGGTTTATAAAATTAAAAAATTGTCCTAATGAAGAAGAAGAATTTGAGAACACAGTTCCAAACCTCCAAATGCAAGCGATGTTAGATGAGGCGTGTTAAGGCTGAATTAGAACCTTAAGAGGTTGGACTAGAAGCAACTCTAGGGTCAACAACAAAACATCCCCAATAGGCAGCGAGGTGGGCGTGCTCTATGGCGAATGATGAGGAAGAGGCGGAGTTGGAGGAGTTTGATGAGCCATATTTGAACCGAGGCAGGTTTGATCGTGGGTATGGGAATAGAGAAGCTAGGATGGGTAGGCCTAGGAGGGATAATGATTTAGGAAACATAAAGATTAAAATTCCATCTTTTCAAGGTAAAATGATCCTGAAGTTTATTTGGAGTGGGAAACTAAAATGGAGATAGTGTTTGATTGTCATAGTTACTCGAAGATAAAGAAGGTTAAGTTGGCTGCAATTGAATTTACCAATTATGTCATTGTTTGGTGGGATCAATTATTGATTAATAGGAGGAGGAATAGAGAGCCACCTGTTGACACTTGGGAGGAGATGAAAATGCTTATGAGGAAGCGTTTTGTACCCAGTCACTATTATAGGGGATTGTATCAAAAGTTGCAGAACTTAAGACAAGGTTCCAAGAGTGTGGATGATTATTACAAGGAGATGGAAGTAGCTATGATCAGAGCTAATGTAGAAGATGACCGGGAAGCCACCATGGCTAGGTTTTTCCACGGGTTAAATCATGAGATTGCAGATGTAGTTGAGATGCAGCACTATGTTGAGCTGACGGATATGGTGCATCAAGCCATAAAGGTGGAGGAACAATTCAAACGGAAGGGATTGGCTAGGAGGGGACAACCTATGGCTACCACCAACCCGTGGAAGACAGCTCCAAAAAGGGACGAGCAGCTACAAAATAAGCCAAAATTTGAACTCTCTAAGAATGCCAACTCTAAGACCTCCACTACTTTAGGTAACACCGAGGCTTTGAGTTCTAAAACACGTGATATTAAGTGTTTTAAATGTCGTATGAGGACACATAGCCAGCGGTGTGTAAACAAAAGGGTGATGGTGATAAATGCCCAAGGAGAGCTTGAGTCGAGAATGAGGAAGAAGTAGATGATGATGACATGCCTTCTTTGGAGGATGCCGATAATGAGCAAAATGCTGTGGTTGGAGATTTATTGGTAGGCGAGTTCTCAATGTGCTTAAGGAGGAAGAAAGTAACCAAAGGAGAACTTGTTTCATACTCGGTGCTTTGTAAATAACAAAGTTTGCAGTGTCATTATAGATGGAGGGAGTTGCACAAACATAGCCAGCACTTATTTGGTGGAGAAATTGGCTTTAACTACCTTGAAACATCCTCTTCCTTACCGATTTTAGTGGCTGAATGAATGTGGCGAAGTCAAGGTGACAAGACAAGTGTTGGTGGCATTATCCATTGGCAAATATGAGGATGAGGTGCTTTGTGATGTGGTTCCTATGCATGCATGCCATTTATTGTTGGGGAGATCGTGGCAGTATGATCGGAGGGCTATGTTTTCTTAATTATTCTTTACGTTCTAATAGGCATCATTATAGCAATCTCCAAGGAGACAAAGGGAGGACCAATTCAGTTACGAGATAAATGAATTAAAAAGAGAAAAGAAAGGAAGGCAAATTGAAAAAAAGAGCCCATCCTTGAAAGACCATGTAGAGAAATCACGCTTAGATGATATGTTACATGAGCTGCATGGTTCTTGCATATTTTCTAAGATTGATTTAAAAAGTGGTTATCATCAAATTAGGATAAAGAAGGAGATGAATGGAAAACCGCCTTTAAAATAAAATATGGTTTATATGAATGGTTAGTTATGCCTTTTGGTTTGACTAATGCTCGAGCACCTTTATGAGACTTATGAACCATGTTTTGCGTGCATTTATAGGATTTGTTGTTGTCTATTTTGATGATATACTCATTTATAGCAAAAACCTAGACAATCATGTAGTACATGTGAAATCCGTTTTAGATGTGCTAAGGAAAGAAAGGTTGTTTGCTAATTTAAAGAAGTGCACCTTTTACACCGATAAGCTTGTATTTTTGGGATTTGTTGTTAGTGCACAAGGTATACAGGTTGATGAAGAGAAGGTACGTGCAATCCAAGATTGGCCGAGCCCCACAAGTGTAGGTAATGTTCGTAGTTTTCATGGACTTGCTAGTTTCTACCGGAGGTTCGTGAAGGACTTCAGTAGCTTAACCGTACCACTTACCGAAGTGATCAAGGAGAATGTTGGATTTTGGTGGGGAGAAGAACAAGAGAAGGCATTTCAATTAATCAAAGAGAAGCTGACTAACACACCTTTGTTGTCTTTACCTAACTTTTCTAAAACTTTTGAAATTGAATGTGATGCTTCAGGTGTTGGTATAGGCGCCGTTCTTATGCAAGAAGGACGACCAATTGCTTACTTCAGCGAGAAACTCAGCCGGGCAACCTTAAACTACCCAACTTATGACAAGGAGTTGTATGCATTGGTTCGGGCTTTAGAGACATGGCAGCACTACCTATGGCCTAAGGAGTTCGTGATTCACAGCGATCATGAGTCCTTGAAACACTTGAAGGGCCAACACAAGCTAAACAAAAGGCATGCGCGATGGGTGGAGTTCATAGAAATGTTTCCATACGTCATTCGGTACAAACAAGGTAAGGAGAATGTAGTCGCCGATGCAATTTCTCACAGGTATGCCTTACTCTCCACACTTGATGCAAAATTGCTTGGTTTTGAACACATTAAAGAATTATATGCTGAAGACCACGAATATTGTGAGGAATATCGAGCTTGTGAGAAAATCGCCTCTGGTAAGTTCTTTAGGCTTGATGGATTCTTATTTTAGAAAATAAGCTATGCGTGTGCCTAATTGTTCTACGAGGGAGTTATTAGTGCAAGAATCACATGGTGGGGGTTTAATGGGACATTTTGGAGTTGCAAAGACTTTAGCTATTTTGCAAGACCACTTCTATTGGCCTCACATGAAACGAGATGTCAAACGGATTTGTGGTAGATGTGTCACATGTAGGCAAGCTAAATCCAAAGTGCAACCCAACGGTTTGTATACTCCTTTACCAATTCCTAATGAGCCTTGGATTGATATTTCAATGAATTTTGTGTTAGGATTGCCTAGGACTAAACGTGGACGAGATTCCATTTTTGTGGTTGTGGATAGATTTTCTAAAATGGGACATTTTGTTCCATGTCACAAAACGGATGACACTTCGCATGTTGCTGATTTGTTCTTTAGAGAGATTGTGAGATTACATGGCATGCCTAGGACAATTGTTTCGGATAGAGATGCTAAGTTCTTGAGCTATTTTTGGAAGACTTTGTGGTGTAAGCTAGGTACTAAGCTATTGTTTTCCACTACTTGTCATCCACAAACTGATGGTCAAACTGAAGTAGTAAATAGGACTTTGTCTACTCTATTGAGGGCAATCATTAGAAAGAACATCAAAACATGGGAGGAATGTTTACCACATGTTGAGTTTGCATATAATAGAGCTGTTCATTCTGCTACCAAATTTTCGCCATTTGAAATTGTATATGGGTTTAATCCTTTAACTCCATTGGATTTATCTCCTTTACCTTTGACGGAGCACGTTAATTTAGATGGCAAAAAGAAAGCTGACTTTGTGAAGCAGATTCATGAGAAAGCAAGACTCAACATTGAGCGAAGAACGGAGCAATATGCCACACAAGCCAACAAGGGACGTCGCCAGCTAGTTTTTGAACCCGGAGATTGGGTTTGGCTACATATGAGAAAAGAAAGATTCCCGGCGAAAAGACATTCCAAATTGCTCCCAAGAGGAGATGGTCCTTTCCAAGTCCTCGAGCGTATCAATGACAACGCTTACAAGCTAGATTTACCTAGTGAGTACAATGTAAATGCCACTTTTAATGTTATTGATTTGAGTCCTTTTGATGTAGGTGATGATTTGAGGGCAAATCCTTTTCAAGAGGAGGGGAATGATGGAAATCAAGGCACCACTTCGAAGGATCTCGTTCAATTACCAATTGGGCCGGTTACGAGAGCACGAGTAAAGAAGTTCAAGGATGTATTCAATGGACTCATTCAAGACTTATGGGCTCAAGCAAATTCGTGGAGGCCCATTGAGCATGATCCACGTGGACAACAAAGAATCGTCACCTTGATTCAAGTTCTAGAAGGATCCGGTCAAGGCTAAGAATTGACAAGAAATATTTTGGGTCTATTCTAGAAGGATAAGATTGCATGTCTATTCTAGGCGCCAATTTCTTTCCTTTTATGTTGTCTTTGTTTCGTTCCATATGCCTCTAGGCGTCCAGCTCTTCTTTCCTATTTTTAGCGTCTCTTTTTAGGCAAGTAGGGATTTATTTTAGCTTTGATTAGGAGAGTGGGCATCCAGCCTTTATTGCCTTATATGTCTTGTGTGTTTTAGGAAGGTAAGGATTTCTGTCCTTACCCATTTTTTCAGCTTTAATTATGTTTTCTATGTTAGGTTTTTTTCCTTGTAATGATCAGCCCTTTAAATAGGTGCATAAGTAATGGAAAAGATAGTCAATGATTATTCATAAAACTTGTGAGGTTTATTCTCTTTGGTTCTTTGAAGAACTACTTGAACTTATCGGGATTTCCCGTGGCGTTCATCTCGACTTATCAAACGGAAATTCCACCACCGTTTGTGGCGTCTTCCTTATACCGAGGTTCTTGTTTGTCATAAACAATGGGTCGAGGTCTTCCATTCGAATCTGTCCATAGAACGATTTTGGGTTCCCTTTCATTGTTGGGTCTCGTTATTCTTGGCGGGGTTCACATCATAAGTAAGATTAGCCCCATCAATAGCATGGATTAAGTTTATTACATCTTCATTTTCCTTTGGGCCAAACTTGGAATGCCCCATTTTAGAACCAGCCCAAATTTCTTAAATTAGCCCATTAAGTGCTTCTTTGATCATTTTGGATCTTGCTATAGTAATAGGCCCAACTAGAACATGCAATAGATCCTTTAATGATGCTTGCTGATTCTCATATATATATATATATATATATATATATATATATAATTATAAATAGTTAGCTATTATTAACTACTTTTTCTACCCCTAAAACCGCTATCCCGCCTTAGGAGGTTATCGGTTTTTAATAACCGCCTACCAAAGTGGTTATGTGGTTAGCGATTAGTGGTTATAAGCGTTTTGCTTGAACACCCCTAATTGTGTGGCTATATTACAAATGATTGTCAATTTAGGGACCTTTTTCCTATTTTTCTCATTAAAAAAGGTTTTATTGATCATCATATAATGCTTTTGTATGACCATGATTTTTTGTGGTACTACTAAATTCCTAAAAATAAGAAATACGTTTTTGCATGAAATGAAAACAAAAGAAGGCTTAGGTTGTGTTTGGCAAACCATTTCATCCCCTTAACACTATTCATGCACCATTTTCTTAAAAATATCAATATCAAAACATTAACAATTTTTATATCATATCATTTATATATATATATATATATATATCACATCATTCACTTTTTATTATTATTCAAATAAAAAAAAATCACCATAAATCAAACCTTTTCACTTTCCAATATAAAAGAAAATAAAAACTTTATCCCACATCCAAATCAGCTACATTAACAATATGGGCATAAACCTGATCCCAGTTCCCAGTTATTGGCCAAAACTGGGAATCAGAACCAAGGTACCCCAGTTATTGATTTTGGAAAACTAGAATCGGGTAACTAGTTCTCAATTAACTTGTTGGTTCTGGTTCATACCTGTTATTTGGATCGAGTAACCAGATTTTAAAAAAAAAATTGCATTTTGGAGTGTAAAATCAATTTGATTTAGCTGAATTATTTTATGACGACCCCGATGGACAAATCAATTAACTAATAATTGATCTCATGGTTCGCCTCCAAGCCCCATCCCTCACAGGATAAGACTTAGGGAATTCAACATTTCTCATCGTAACGAGAAATTGCAATGGAAGACTTTTTACTAAGACTATAGGAAATAAAGATCAATAATTTAACATTCATACAACATTTACTAGAGAAATTATAAAATCATCATAGCGAAGATAATCACCAAATGTATCGGTCAATGGACCGTCATCAAAGAAGTTACTGACCATATATTCAAATAAACATTGTCTTTAAATAGGATCAACAGATTAGAGTCTAGATATAAGCTTAAGCAGGGTTAATGAAATTAGAATCTTGATCATGTCGCCATGTGCAGTTTCTCTGTCTTCCCAACATGGTTCTCAACCAAACAGGGTTCATGTCCTCAAAAATCACACAGATCAGGTCCTATACTATTACCCAAGCTAGCTCCATCAGCATCCTTGTCTAGGGTAGCTAAATCACATAGATATTCGTAATGATAGAGAGAAATATAAATAAAAATTGGGTAAGTTTAAGACTTAGTAGTTATTAACACAAATAATACCCACGCCAATTTAGTAATGAACTCTAATACTTTTGTAAAGCATATAACAGTTCTATCATGACAGTTTATCTTAAGTGTGATATAGATATACAATATGCAAATATAATATAGAATAACAATCATAGTTCAACAGTATGGTCTACTTGAGATATTACCCATTTTCAGCTAATGATGTCCGTCTTGTAGTGATAGCCTTTTAAGGTTGTGCTGGCCACGAACAATCATTGGATCCAAGACCCATATAATACACACATATTTGACCATAAAGCTAACTTATATAGTAAGCATGTGTCCATTATACCGTGCATACCAGTGTACCATGTCATACGATGCAAATTATCTTATCTTTATTTTACATGCATGCTTTTATAAGTCTCACTTTATTAACATATTCAGCACAACATTTTCTCAAAATGCTAGAGTTCATGTTCAACAAGCATAAATTGTGAGAGTTGCAAATATGCATGTTTTTTTGGTACACAAAATAGCCATGCAGTGCATGAAAATAATATTGAGCATTATGTGAGTTAAAACTCACTTAGGTCGTAACACGTCTCCGAGAATTTCAAATGATTCGGATTCTCCAAATATGTGAAAAACCTTCTATTAGTCTTATTTATATCAAAATAACTCTAGAATATGGAAAACAAGAGATATGAGACGGCTGGTGAAAATCAATTCCCCTGTCACACCCTGAACTGTACGTCTGAGTTCGGGGCTGTACGTCCATTATGATTGTTCAGACCATACGTCCGGTCTCAAGACCGTACGTTCGATCCATGATTTTTAGGGAGAACCTCATTTTTCTTCACTTATCCACCTATTCTCCAAATCAACTCTTAAGACTAATAGAGGGCTCCTAAGTAGTAATTAAACCTCTACACAACGCAAACATGCTAAGTTAACAAAACACTAACCTAAACAAGTTTTAAAAAATAACTAAGTTAAAACTACTACTAACTACACAAGACAAAAATCGAACAATATAATGACGTAATTAAAGAGTTAGATAATTGAGTATTACCTCCTTAAAGCAAAACTTCAAGAGTTCCTCCACTTGTAGCACCAAAAACACTCAAAACCTCACAAAATGGTCAACTAGTAGCCTAGGGGTGTAGATAGGCGTGAGAAACAAAGAGGGGCAAGGAGTATTTATAGGGAAGGGCTGCTACCAACTCCCTGAAAAGTAGCAGACGTCTGCCCAACCCTAGTGTACGTCTGGTATTATTACACAACGGTCAGAAAGTTGTCTCGAACATTCAGTTATGTAACACCCCCAAAAATTAACCTCGGCTAATCCGATGGTGTCACTAGCAATTCACCCAGTTAAGTCAACTTGTGACTAATTGAGTATCACCCTTGTAAAATCGTTAGAGTATTTGTAAAAGGTGAATAAATCTGAGTTACTACAACCATCAAATTTAATAACATGGAGCAACTATGTAAGAGGATGAACCTGTATAATAAGTAAAGCACAACCAAATGGTAGCGTCTCTTGCCACCGTTATAGCGATAAGCCAAATTACCTAGATATATAATAACTGTGTAAGTCTAATGACTTAGTAAGTAAACTTTACACCTAGGTACAACATGAGCCCAATTAATGAAAGTAAACGTGCACCTCGAGTAGTAACCAAAAAGTGGCCATTACCTTCGGTAGTAAACCATTTAAGGGGTTTTTAGGGTTTTCAAGACTTATGGTGTAGAACTGGCGATAATTACCTAATTGTTTTAATGCAGAAAAGTATAATGCTTTATGAGTCATAACTCCCACACATGGTCTACCCGAGATATTACCCATTCTCAGCAGGGTTGATACTGTCCCAAGGGACCTATAATACAATGTCAGTGCCCTAGCCATTAAACAACATACCGTACGTAACATTAGTGGCACGATCGAGTCCGACCCCGAGTGGCCCATACCAACTAATGACGTCTGTCCTATAGTGACCGAACCAGTAGGAATGGTTGCATCAAGGTCATGAAACCAATAGATCCACAGCCCTCACATAACACACACATTTGACCATAATACGTAGTTTATATAGTAAGCCCATGGCCGTTCATACCGCATGTATTGGCGTACCATGTCTTACGATGCATCTTAGTATTTTACTTAATAACACAGTTACCGAGTAGTTACAGAAAATAGATATATGCTCATATCATATGCGTGGTCAGTCAGCTGACATATCTCACGGTTTACGAAAAGGGTGTAAGTGTTTACTTACCTCGCACATTCAAGCGAATCCTCCGACCAAGCTATTTCCTGTTATAAGAGATACAAGACACTGTTATTCTAAGTCTTATGAAACATAGAGTTATGGCTAAGTTAAAGCATACACGTATGAAACTTAAGAACATATGCTTTGCCTATTGACCGTACGTCTGCCCTCGATGGCGTACGTCCGCTCAATGTGTTAAGCACATTGTTTTAAGGTTCGGATAGTGCATGTTTCCAATGGTATTCACAAACCTCTAGACCCTTTCTAAGCTAGCAAAATAGAATATGCAACGCAGGAAATCATAGATTTACAATCCTCCGAGAAAACTCTTTGAAAACGTTGTTAATTTAAAAGAATGCGCAATGAACACTTTGAAATCCTTATCAAAGCAAAAACACGAGATAACAAAGTGATAGTGACCAAGGGAACTGAGCTTACCCCAAAGCTAAGCACGAACATAGCCTCATTTCTTCGGAAACTCTTTGTTGAAACTCTACCTCACAGATTTAAGACTCAAAACACCAAGAAGAGGTTCTGGCAGCCTAGGGGCACACCAAAGAGCTAAATAAGGCATGAGAAATGGGAGGAGGGTCAGGCTATTTATAGAGAAAGTTTGCCACCAACTCCCTGACAGAGCAGCAGACATCCAACAAATCTAGCGTACGTCCGGTGGTCTTTGTACATCGGTCCAAAAGGTGTCTCATATGTCCAAGTATTATCCAAAGGGTATTCAAAAGTAGCATACGTCCGGTGGTCCCACGTACGTCCGCTGGTATGGTTTGCAGAGCGTACATCTGGTGGTTTCCCTACGTACGTCCGCACTACAGACAGCAGCGTACGTCCGCTGGACCTAACGTACATCCGCTCCCTAAGGATCAGTGTTCGGCCTCTATTTTTCTAAGGGTTTTGGATCCCATAAAACATCCTCATTAAAACCTTTGTTAACAGCTCCTAAGAAGAAGATTTCATCTACTAAATGGTGGGTTTTTATTGGGGTATTACACTCTCCCCTCCTTATAGAAATTTCATCCTCAAAATTTGGAGCTTTTCAAAATCAAAGGTAAAACGTCCATTTTAAGAGAGTTTTGCAATTTGAATCCTTGGAGGAAAAATAAATCATGTAAAAGCTTTGCAACATCAAGAAATCGTACTAGATAACATTGTGCAGCCCTTAAAAGTAAAAAGAGTCAACAAGCTTCACATCAGTCATCAAACATAAGCAGTCATGAATATATACAAGACAAAATTGCCACCCCAAAAGTGGTGGACTTAAGCTGTAGCAAGATACATCCAAAATTGCCACCACCGCGGTAGACTTAACCGAAAAGAAAAAGATAAACTCCTAATAAGGTAGCCAACAAGCAATGCTAAAACTATGAGCGGCCCCCTCGCACTAGGCTCCCTCTTGCTGGCTCCCTGCATTAGGGCTCCTTGCCTCATCGAACCGGAGTTGTGGATGCCATAGTCTCGACATCAAGGTGCTGATGGTCCAAGATGGCACGGTCCTCTGTCCTAGCTAGCTACATCGCCTGGAAGGCCTGTTGCATATCCTCCCGTGTCTGTCGGAGCGTAGCCTCGAGGCGATCCAAGTGCTCCTCTACCCCTTTAGCAGGTGCCCCGCCAACTCTAGCTACCCTTCGCGGTCACTGTGCCCTCGACTCCTGCTCTGCCTCCTGCAAATGGGCCTGACTCACGTTGAGGAAGCATACGCGCATGGCCCCTTCTCCGGATGCATCTCCTTCAGCCCTGTCATGTCCACCCTGAAGTGTACTGCAATCTGGGTAATCAGGGCCCCATAAGGCAGCGCAAAACCCTTGTCCAAAAGTCAGACAGACATCATGGTGGAAGTGACCACAAAGCCGTAGTCTATGGGAGTCTCTGTCAACATGGCGTATAGGCAGCGTGCCCTCTCTATCGTGATCATTGTATGGCTAATGACCGAAAGTACTCGGCTAGCAAGGATGTGGTAGATGCAACGGACATTGTTGCTAAAGTCACTCATCTGAAAACTACCTTCTCCCTCTAGCTCCATCTGGTGAGGGCGCCCCTCGACAAAACATGCCACCAAGTCTGCATGTGCAGGGAGGTGATCAACTGGATAAGGGTAAGCTGGGTCACGCACACGGGGAACTCCCGTGATCTCGCTGATAAGTGCAAGGGTCATATCTATCGCGGTCCCCCTGAGCCAGGTACAGAATGAATCATCGCATCTCTGGTGGATGTTCGCATAAAACTCCCACACAATGACCTCCACCGTGGGGCGGTGATCCTCTGCCATGGCGGTCCATCCCTGGGCATCTAGTACTGCTCTTATCCTCGGGGCGCACACATCGAACTCCTCTATGGTAGCTCCCTTCTCGACAATAATCCAATGCTTGTGATAGTAGTGAGAAAGTATCAGGGACTGACCTTGTCCCTCCGAAAACAAGTGTGGTCATAAACCAAGTGGTGTACCAAATTTGGTACTCGCAATAGCATGAACTATGGTTTGTATAACGTTTGCGCAAGTACCGAGATTGAATCCATAGAGAACTGTGTATTGTTTAAACAAACTAACTTTATGTCTAGGTTAGTATTACTTTAACCTAGCTCCAAGTGGGTGATTTTGTGACAACAAAATTGTAAACTAAGTTAATGCAGTAAAATAAACAAATAAACAGCTAAGGTTAAGGATTTCACCTCACCACTTCAAGAATGCTAATTAAAAACACTAAGCTAAAATAATCCATCTATCGATTAAAACAACACTTAATCTTTTGCGCCTATCGAAGGATTCAAAAAATCCATCCCTTTGACGAAAGACAAACCATAAACGATTTAGGCCCAAAGGATCCAAAGTGAATGTGATTTAACACAAACTACAATAGATAAATGGGCGTAAATCGAAGGATGGAACGCATCCATCGGACGAAAAACTAAGAATAAACGACTACGGCACAATCTTACTTGGTTTTGTCACTAAACCAAGTTTGAAACAACAAAGCTCTAATAAAATGATGGAAATAAATAACTTAAGTGTAAATAACAAACATAGAATCAATGGCGAGGCTACATCCTCAACCTTGGTTGAGGATTTAGCCTCCCATGTGCAAAGGAAGCAAACAAAACTTAAAATAAAGCATTCAATTAAAATAAAATGAAGTGCTACAAATAAATGGGCAGAGCAGGGCCTAAACAGAGGCAAAGGCTCTTAAAAACATACCCAAAAACAAGAACTCTCGTAAAAATACACTAAGGGTCCTATTTATACAAAACTAGTGTACTGCCAAGTCAGAAGACTGCGTTCGAATGCAGGCCATGCGTTCGATCTCACTGATATATGCGTTTGATCGTAACTTCTGTGATTGAACGCACATAACTGCCACGGCACAAGGCTGGAAGCAATGGAAGCTAGGTCCGGCTAGGGCAACTGCATAAGACATAGGTCTACGTGGAGTGCGCTTGAACTTGCTCCTTGCGTTCGACCGCACTTGCGCTCAATCGCACCAAGTACGCTCAAGCGCACTGGCAGGAACTCCATTACTTCTCTTCAAGTTCATTTTGCCCCTTTTTAGCCATGTGTTGATGCAAAGACCAGCACACCACAAAACACTAAAAACAACTAAAAATGTTAGATATTAACAGTGCTAAAGGCTTAACAAATATAAGTTAAGGGGGGTCAAATCTCAATATTTGGCACCGATCACCAAGTTGGCATCCTCCTTGTCTATGGCGGTACTGGCCTCTCTGATTGGTGTACCCGGGATTGGCCTGTCTCCGACAGTGTCATCACTCCCTACGTCCTCTATCTCCACCTTTGGCTCAGACTCAGGGTCCTAAGCCTTTTGTAATGGTGCTCGGCATAATCACTGGCGTGCAGCCGAAGAGCAAGCGGCCTCACTGGTGCATGTGCATACCATCGTCCTGCACGGTAAATTCCTATTAGTAACGACTCTCAGAATTCCCATGTAAAACCCTACCCATGTAAAGGTCCTATTACTACATGCTCTAAAATGCAAGAACAGAAAGTAGAGTTGTATCGATGGATTCAAGCTTAGGCAGCTTTGGAATTGTCAGGATATCCGAGACTTGGTTATGTGGATATAAGGCAGCTATCAATAGATTTAGGCGTACCAGTTCGTTCAAAACGTCAAAATTGCCCCCTTTAAGGGGAGAATGACATTTTGGAAATTTAAGGTAAATTAAAAATAATGAAAGCTATGAGTAACTAGGTGGTATTAGATCACATGGTGATCAATTGGGACCTACTTGATTAGGTTAGGTGTTAAAAGACGATAATGCCCCTTCTAAGAGAAGAAGGGCATTTCAGTAATTTGTGAAACTTGGACGGAATCTTCAAGAACCGTGTTGGCAAATCGAGTGCTTAAAATTTACGTAGGCTTAACGTTCTCCAATTCACAGGGTCGAACTAGGGTAAGATCCCTATTCCTTTGGGTTGAAGGGTATTTTGGTAATTTTACAAATTTAAGCCGAATTTTCGGTTCGAGGGTCGAAATCATAAATTGGAGTCCCCATCACTGAGTCTCAATTGGTCCAAATGACCTATGATAAGTTAGAAAATTGCAAAATCCCGAATTTAGGCAAAATCCCTAAATTCAAGAACTAGGGTTTTGGGTCAGTCGAAATTGACCAATGGGTTTTGGCTCAATCTAAAAAGTGATAGGGAATTTTAAGAATACATCAATGTTGGGTTCCAAGGGAATTGTAGGAGGTTTCATTGGATTTAGGGCGAAAAACCCTATCCTAGCGAGTGGAGGGCATTTTGGTAATTTCAGATTTGATGGGAAATTCAAATCCAAACTGACCAAATCATTGGGTGAACTCTAAGGTACTAGTCTTGAGTTCTATGTGGTCCAAATGACACTACAAATTCACAAATTTGATCAAAATCCGAAACCCCCAAATCAAAAATTAGGTTTTTGACCCCAAAAATTTTTGAGGAATTTTGGGCAAGGGACAATTGGGTTTGGTTCCTAGGCCACTATGGAAGGATTTAGGCTTGCATGAAGTGATCATCAAATTGTAAGAATTTCGGATTTAGGGCAAAAATCCCCCAAATCCAAATGGGTGTGATCCAAACCAAAATAGTGCAACTAAATGGACCTATACCCCAAATGCATGATCCTAGTTCACAACCAAGCTAGCTAATGCAAAATGTGCAAGAAAATATCAAGATTTAAATCAAAACCCTAAAGTTGCAAAAATTTGGGGAAAACCTTGAAAAATCACATACCACGGGTTTAATCCGAAATGTGAGCTTGAAATCCTTTTGGAATCACAGAGACTTGGCCGAAAATCTCCTTGAAGATGTTTGGGTGTGAGAAAAATGAGAGAAAATGAGAATGAATAGGGTTTAAGGACGTTCAGCCATATAAAACGCTGGGTTAATGGCGTACGTCCGGCATTGGGAGCATACATCCGTTCAACCATAATTTTTTTTTTTTTTTGGAAGGCCTTTAGAAATTCCAATGCACAAAAGAGCTAGAAATAACAAGGTAGGTTAAAATGATTTTATTTCCTCGAAATTCGGGGTACAATGAAAATTCTTTTGTGCCCTACAATCAATCCCAGATGTCCAAACACCAAAACTCACCACTGCTAAGGGTGAGAGAAGACCTGGTTATCTAACATGTAGAATTACTACCCCAAGACCTCTCACTCCCCAGACGAGTTCTCAGACAGGTCTTCTTCATCCTTAACTAGTGCCTCATAGTCCTTGTCTATGCTGGAGAGAAATGCAGTCCTCTAACGGTCAGTCCTTGTCTATGCTCCCATCTTCAGCAGTCGAATTTCCTCTTGTTCCAACTGGGTGTACTCATCCGATATCTGAGTTAGTAGGGTATGCAGGGTTCGCTTCTGCTCATTACTGAGGTAAGGGTTAAACCTTCCGAGGATAGGTGGAAAATCTCATATTGCCGAGATACTGCGACGCTTAGGAATGGTTGTCCTCCTCTTAGTTGATATGCGTGTGATGTAGATCAAAACTCTAGTCATTCTATCTATTTTATCTTTTAGTCTTTTATTTGATTTAGATTTATATGTTAGTATTTTATCTTATCTTTCAGTCTTTTATTTGAATTAGGTTTATTTGTTAGTCTTTTATTTGGTTTAGTTTTCTTTCGTAGACTTCTCAAATTGACTTTATGTCATTGTTATCTTAGGACTAGGAGTCTTGGGCTATAAATAAATGTTTAGAGCCCTAAGAATGCAGTTGTAGTTCATTATTATTATTGGTTTTGTTTAATAAGAATACTCAGAGTTGAGTTTCTTGGTTCTTTTTCCTTCAAGCTTTAGATAGCATCTATTGTTTAGAGAAGATTTCTTTGATTTTGTGATAGTCTCACAATCTTAGGAATATTTATCCCTTCTATTTACTATTTTCTTGATTATTTACGTTCAAACCCTGCATCAATTGGTATCAGAGCCCAGTCTTTTTCCATGGTACCAGTCACAAGGGAAAGGGGTAACCGCTTTGCACACTTGGAGGATGTGAATGATCGCAAAGAACCAGTTAGAGAAGAACCATCGGCAACCTATCAAGCACACTTAGAGGCACAATTTGCGAGCTTGAGGAAACAAATTGTAACCCTCACAAAACTATTGTCCATCAAGAGTGGTCGAGACAGTCGTCGGCATATACCCTCTCCGCACGACTCGGAGGAGGAAGACGCATATGCGGAGGATGAAGATAGAAACCCTTTTGCAGAGCGTAGAGTGGATGGACATCAACCCCTTGTACAAGCTCAGGCCAATCGGTGGGAATCCGGTTTCAAACTCGATATACTGGAATTCCAAGGTTGCTTTCAACCCGAAGAGTTTCTTGTGACAGAAAAAATAGAAAAAAAATCAACAAAAAGAAGGTGCCTAGAGAGGCGGCGGAGATTAGGAGTCAATCGGTTGTGGAGAAGGAAGATAGATTTATTAAGGAAGATTGCTTGGTAGATTGGGCCTCTCCACCAATCAATGACACATATCCCGACGAAGAGGTGAGTTCTATACATCAAGTTGATTTCCTTAGAGTAGATGCTATCTTGTCAAAAACTTTCAATCAAAGTTGTGATGAGATCTATGGAGCGGAAACAACTTTTCTATCAAAGAGTAAAAGGGTCTTTGTGAATTCCTTGGGAATTCTCATGGCTTATGGAAAGGGTGAAACACAAGAGAAGCACAACAAGTTTACATGGCAAAGTGGTGTGTGAGGCTTTCACGACAAACATCAAGGTATGTCAATGATGAAGAGCGTCACATTTATTATGGGATGTGGCCTTGTTGTGATCTTGAGGAGTGGAGAATAGAACGAGTTGATAGGGCACCCGAAGGACCGTGGAAAAGACAGCCCGAATTCGAAGGCGAATTCTCTCCAACCTAGGGAGGATGATGTAGATCGAAACTCTAGTCATTCTATTTATTTTATCTTTTAGTCTTTTATTTGAATTAGATTTATTTGTTAGTATTTTATCTTATCTTTCAGTCTTTTATTTGAATTATGTTTCTTTGTTAGTCTTTTATTTGGTTTAGTTTTCTTTCGTAGACTTCTAAATTGACTTTATGTCATTATTATCTTAGGACTAGGAGTCTTGGGCTATAAATAAATGTTTAGAGCCCTAAGAATACAGTTGTAGTTCATTATATTATTAGTTTTGTTTAATAAAAATACTCAGAGTTGAGTTTCTTGGTTCTTTTTCCTTCTGGCTTTAGATAGCATCTACTGCTTAAAAAAGATTTCTTTGATTTTGTGATAGTCTCATAATCTTAGGAATATTTATCCCTTCTGTTTACTGTTTTCTTGATTATTTACATTCTAACCTTGCATCAGCGTGTCTCCTTTTCTTCACTTGGCTTAGGCAAAAGTTTCAGCCCTTGGTCAGCTTGGGTTGAATTACTATGTTTACCAAAGCAAGGTTGGTATCTGGGTGCATAGGGTCCGAACTCAGCTGGCCATTCCCGAGCAGTTGGTAAGCGCCTACAACCATCACACATCTGGGTGTGAAGCATGATTAAGTGCCTGTAATGCAAAATAGGCGACCCGGTTCATCCCAAGTCAAGCAATCAAATTGGCCATTACAGTAGCTTGCACTCGCAAACAAGGGAACTCAACTTATCCTAGGCTCCAATTCTTTTAAGATCAAGCCTAATTACTACATCCTATGCTCAGATTTACAACTACGGTCGGCAAGACCGTATGCTCTGATACCATACTGTAACGCTCCCAGAAATTAACCTCGGTTAATCTGGTGGTGTCACTGGTAATTCACCTAATTAAGTCAACTTGTGACTAATTGTTTAATCACCCTTGTAAAATCGTCAAAGTATTTGCAAAGGAAGGTGAATAAATCTGAGTTACTACAACCATCAAATTTAAGAACATGGAGTAACTATGTAAGAGGACGAACCTATATAGTAAGTAAAGCACAACCGAATGGTAGCATCTCTTGCCACCGTTATAGCAATAAGCCAGATTACCTAGATATATAATAACCGCGTAAGTCTAATGACTTACTAAGTAAACTTTACATCTAGGTACGACATGAGCCCATTTAATGGAAGTAAACATGCACTTTGAGTAGTAACCAAAAAGTGGGCATTACCTACGGTAGTACACCATTTAAGGGGTTTTTAGGGTTTTTAAGACTTATGGTGTAGAACCGGCGATAATTACCTAATAATTTTAATGCAGAAAAGTATAATGTTTTATGAGTCATAACTCCCACACATGGTCTACCCGAGATATTACCCATTCTCAGTAGGGTTGATGCTGTCCCAAGGGACCTATAATACAATGCCAGTGCCCTAGCCATTATACAACATGCTGTACGTAACATTAGTGGCATGATCGGGTTCGATCCCGAGTGGCCCACACCAACTAATGTAGTGATCGAACCATTGGGAATGGTTGCATCAAGGTCACGAAACCAATGGATCCACAACCCTCACATAATGTACACATTTGATCATAATATGCAGTTTATATAGTAAACCCATGGCCGTTCATACCGCACGCACCGACGTATCATGTCTTACGATGCATCTTAGTAGTTTGCTTAATAACACAATTACCGAGTAGTTACAGAAAATAGACATGCTCATATCATACGCGTGGTTAGTCAGTTAACATATCCCACGGTTTATGAAAAAGGGTGTAAGTGTTTACTTACCTCACACATTCGAGCAAATCCTCCAACCAAGCTATTTCCTGTTATAATGAATACAAGACACCATTATTCTAAGTCTTATGAAACCTAGAGTTATGGCTAAGCTAAAGCATAGACGTATGAAACTTAAGAACAAGTGCTCTGCTTACTGACAGTATGCCAGTCCTCGATGGCATACGTCCACTCAGTGTGTTAAGCACACTGTTTTAAGGTTTGGATAGTGCATGTTTCCAACGGTATTCACAGACCTCTAGACCCTTTCTAAGCTAGCAAAATAGAACATACAACGCAGGAAATCATAGATTTACAATCCTTCGAGAAAACTCTTTGAAAACGTTGTTAATTTAAAAGAATGCACAATGAACACTTTGAAATCCTTATTAAAGCAGAAACATGAGATAACAAAGTGATAATGACCAAGGGAACTAAGCTTACCCTGAAGTTAAGCACGGACATGGCCTCCTTTCTTCGGAAACTCTTTGTTGAAACTCTCCCTCACTGATTTCTCACTCAAAACACCAAGAAGAGGTTCTGGCAGCTTAGGGGCACACCAGAGAGCCGAATAAGGTGTGAGAAATGGGAGGAAGGTGGGGCTATTTATAGAGAAAGTTCGCCACCAACTCCCTAACAGAGCAGAGGACGTCCGACAATCCTAGTGTACGTCCGGTGGTCTTTGTACATCGGTCCAGAAGGTGTCTGTATGTCCAGGTATTATCCAAAGGGTATTCAAAAAGTAGTGTACATCCGGTGGTCCCACGTACGTTCACTGGTACAGTTTGCAGAGCATACGTTCGGTGGTCCCCCTACGTATGTCCACACTACAAACAATAGCGTACGTCCGCTCTTGGAGGATCAGTGTTCGACCTCTATTTTTCTAAGGGTTTTAAAGTGTGATTGGGTTGGCACTAAGGATTTTGGATCCTATAAAACATCCTCATTAAAACCTTTGTTAATAGCTCATAAGAAGAAGATTTCATCTACTAAATGATGGGTTTTTATCGGGGTATTACAAGTTATTATCCAAAGGGTATTTCGAAAAGTAGCGTATGTCCGTGTACTTTTGAGCGTACATTTGTATACTATTCACAAAGTATGACGTACTATCTGTTAGCATATGTCGGTGGTCCCCCATATGCCCTTTTCAAATAGCGGTGTATCTGGTGGTCCCCATTTATGTCCTTTTCCTAAGCGATAGTATATGTTCGGTGGTTACGGTATGTCACACAAAGGAAACGGAGTATGCGTCAGCTCAACCTAGCGTACGTCCACCCGAAGGTCCAAAATACCCCTCTTGTGTTCTTAGTGACTGTAGTGATCCAAATTATTAACTAGGCATAAATGGCTTAGTTAGAAGAGTTAATTTGGGGTTTGGGTCACTAAGGATGCTAGAGGGGTAATTTGGACTTTTGGGTGAACGTACGCTGCTGTCTGTAGTGTGGACGTACGGGGGGACCACCAGACGTACGCTCTGCAAACCATACAAGCGGACATACGCGGGACCACCGGACGTACGCTACTTTTTGAATACCCTCTGGATAATACTTAGACGTATGAGATAGCCATTGAACCACAGGACAAGAACCACCGGACGTACTCCCCTTGGTTGGATGTCCGCTGCTTTTCTGGGCCTATAAATAGCACCCTACCCCCTTCGTGTTTTTCACACTATTCATACGCCCCTAGGTTGCCAGAGTGTTCCCAAGCTTTGTGAGTGTTTGGTGACCGTGTGTGTGAAGCATTCACGAGTTTGGAACGTTCGTGAGGTGGAACTCTTGTGGTTTTGTTTCAAGGAGGTAACGTTCGATCCTTAACTCTAATTTACGTTGTTATGCTGCTTGTTTAGTGTTTAGTTATAGTTGTTATCATAGTTGCACCTTAAAACCCGTTTGGGTTAGCATTTTGATTAGATTAGCGTTGTTACGTTGCATGGAGGTTGCAAACTGAACTAGAGGGCTTTAGGTTGTTCCTAATAACCTTAGGAGTCGGAGGATAGGCAAACAGTGGAGAGAAAATGAGGTTCTCCCTGAGAACCCATACAGTGGACATACGGTGTCGAGACCAGACGTACGGCTTGTCGTTACACGGCGGATGTACGCTCCTGAGCCTGGACGTACGGTCATTGTGTGGTAAGGAAACCTTATTTTCACCAAATGTCCCATAGCTCATGTTTTCCCTGATTTATGGTTGCTTTAGTGGAATTAGGACTAATAGAAGGTTTTCCAAAGATTTGGAGAACCCGGATCTTTTGGAGTTTTTGGAGACGCATATCGACCTAGGTGAGTTTTAACTCATATAATGCGTATTGTTATTTTTCATGCATAGTACGTCTATTTTGTGTACCGAACAAACATGCATATTTTACAACTCTCATAGTTTGTACTTATTGCACATGAACTCTGTCATTTTGGAAAAAATATTGTGATGAATCTATTATCCAAGTGAGACTTGTAAAAAGACATGTATGTAAAATACAGACAAGATAATTGCATCATATGACATGGTACACCGATACATGCGGTAGTAATGGCCATGAGCTTATTATACATGTTAGCTTTATGGTCAAATGTGTGCATTATGTGAGGGCTGTGGATCCATTGGTTTCGTGACCTTGATGCAACCATTTCCAATGGTTCGGTCACTACAAGATGGACGTCATTAGTTGGTATGGGCCACTCGGGGTCGGACTCGATCGTGCCACTAATGTTACATACAATATGTTGTACAATGGCTGGGGTACCGGCATTGTATTATAAATCCCTCGGGACAGCATCAACCCTTCTGAAAAGGGGTAATATCTCGGGTAGACACTGTTGAACTATGACTATATCATATGCATATATCATTACTATATACATATCACGCATAATTAAATTGTCATAATGTAACTGCTTTTTCTTAATAAATACCTGAGTTCATTACTAAAAACTGGCATGGGTATTATTTGCGTTAAAAATCACTAAGTTTTAGACTTACCCTTTTTCTTTATGTCTTTCCCCATTATTATGAATAATTGCGTGGTTTAGCTACACTAGACGAAGATGCCGTTGGAGATTACTTGGGTGATTGCTTAAGACTTGATACGGGTAATTTTTGAGGATATGGATCCCGTATGGCTTAGGACGATATAGGAGGATGGAGTATCTACCCTTGCAGACATGATCGAGATCTCGATATCATTAGCTCTGTTGAAGCTTAAGTCTAGGCTTTAATCTGTTGATCTTTTGTAAACTATGTTGATGTAACGTATTTTGGGATGTATCTATTTCCTTGTTAACAGTCTGATGACCGGTATATTGGTGACTATTTATTATGTTATGGATGTAGTACTTTATCTCTGATATTGTTGTGTGATGTTTCATTTACTATCTCTTAAATCTTATAGTTTTGATAAAGTCTTTCGCTACAGTTTTCTCGTTATGACGAGAAAACTGATTTTTCGGAGGTCGTGTCTCAAAAGGACATGGCTGGGATGGCACGCCATGAGGTCAATTACTAGTTAATTGATATTCCCATCGGGTGGGGTGTCACAACAATCCAAGCCCAAATTAATCCCCTTAACTAAACTACCTATGCCTAATTAATTATTTGGGTCACTACATATTTATTGTTAAAAAATTGATCTTCTTTTCACAATTTAAAATTCAAATATTGAGCACTAAGGGCATTTATTGATTCTATTCACTACCCATTATTTGGCAAGCACTTAACTTACAAAGGATTGGGCCATCCAATTTATAGAAGTGGGAAGTGAGAGTCTTTGCTCATTCTTTCAATGTGAAACAAAGCAACTTAGAGGAAATGTTTAAAGAAGAAAAAGAAATTTGTATGGCAGATTGTGGACTTGCAAACTTGTAACGTTCTTGTGATTTCCTCCATTTTCCTCCACAACTTGAACCATACATTTGTAGAGATGATAATACCTATGAACTGGGTTATTAGCATCAATACTGTTGGAGCTATGATCAATACATAGCAATATAAAAGCTGCAAATATCTTACTTGATGAAGAAATAATTCTTCAAATCTCCAAACAATTTTACCATATAAAAAGGTGGAGAATAAATTACTCATACTTCAATTATATAATCATGTTGTTTCACAATTCGTATTAATATTATCTTAGATTCAAGATAACGTGATATATGTTTTCTAATAATAAAATATCTATTTACTATATATATATTGTATATTCCTTATATATGTTTGTATAATATATGCATATGCATAATATATATATATACACACTTATAGAAAAATAATCTTAAAATATCAATGTTTTTGCTTTTATGGGTTTGAAAAATAAAAATTCCATTTTTTAAAATACCCTAAAAATCATTTTAAAAGCTTACTTCATACATAATATAAGTAAACAAACCAACAACAAAAAGATGTATCTCCTCACAACTAAGGGTGTCAATGCGGTTACCGTTAGAGGTTAGTGACAATAACCGTTAACCGTAATAACCTTAGCGGTTAGTAGATTCTACTAATCGTTAACTGTCGATTAACGGTTAATGAAATAGGTAACCGCCCGCTAACCGCTTTTTCAAAATTGAGTTTTTTTTTTTTTTTAGTTTTTTGGTCCTTTTTGGGCTTTTATTAATACTGAAACATTTTTTACACTAATTTGTTTTTTGTATTTTTAGTGTCTTTTTGGTCCCAATTGTTATAAAAAGAGCCCATATTGAAAAATAAAAAATATTTGACTCAAAATTTATATTTACTTGTACTTTAAAAAAAGTCCTTAAAAATCATAATTGGTTAGCTTTAAAAATAAAAAATAAAAAAGACAACATATAAAAAATTCAACACAATATATATGCAATATGCATAATATATATTAAATTACAAAATATTAGAATAAGAATGTATGATATAAGTACTTACAAAGCTAGTGAATATGTAATTATAACCTAATTAATAATTATGTTACTTATATAGTTTATGTTACTTGTTACTAATATATATATATATTATTACATAACATATTATATATTATTACAAAGTTACAAACATATTATATATAAATATTATATATGTATAATTTATTATTATATAATCATATAAATTATAATGATAATACATTAATACTTCAATTGTGGTTATAAGTAACACATGATTTAATCCAATGTAAATTAATTAATTTGATATTATACGAATTACATTATCATTACATATTTATAATATTATTAACTTTAATAAGTATTTGAATTTTTATTGAATCATATTATTAAGTATTGATCTTTTACATTTATATTATTCAATATGCATAATTGCATATATGTATAATATATAATTATAATTTATAACATATATAGACTTATAAGTTGATAACATACATTAGAACTAAGTCTTTAGATATTTAATTGTTCATTGTTGTATTAGTATAAACTTACATATTTATAAGGAAAATGTTACGGGTTCTCCTTGTAGGTTCTCCTGGTGTTCTCACAGTCTTACGTAAAACATGATTTAAGAAAAAAAAATTGTAGCCTCCAATTTTTTTAGCATTTGAGGCATTAGTACCAAATTTGTGAGGCATTAGTACCAAAATTGAGGCATTAGCATCAAATTTAGGATGATCAAATCTATTTTTGGTGATATCATCCCTAAATGGTTAACCTTCCACCCTTAGGTTTTAGTTTTGAATGTAAAAACAAGTTTTAAAGCATTAGAACCTAACTATTAACTCATAAAAATTAATCTGTTAGCAAAAAAAGGTACTACAATTTTATTTTTTCTTAAATTATGTTCTATGTAAAACTGGGAAAACGTTAGGAGAACATTACAGGGAGAACCCCTAGCAAACCCCTATTTATAATTTATGACTTATGAATATGTATATATAATTTGTTATTATATAATCAAATGATTTTATGATTAATTGATCATGTAATATAATTATATAAATTATAGTGATAATATATTAATACTCAAATTGTAATTTAATTATCTAAAATAAAAATGTGATTTAATCATTAATGATCCGTTGATTATGTTATATGTATAAATATTATTATAATTATAAAAATATAGTATATAAAAAACGGTTAGCGGTTATGGTTAGTAAACCCTATAACTGCTAACCGTTAGGTGATTATAGCAGTTAGCGGTTAGGCAATTATAACAGTTAAGCGATTAAACAGTTAATAGTGAACCGTTATCGAATCCTTTTTTCCCAATCGAAAATGAAACCGAGTCTCCGGTAATATTTTACACCCTTAATTAAAGAAGGCAAAAGGCAAAGTGGCTTTGCCAAAACGCAACCTGAGATTTTTAAAAGCACAAAGCTCAGTTGAACTCAAGACGTCGTTTGAAAAGAGGAAGGGGTAGGGTTGGGGCTGTCTCCCTCTCTCTCTCTCTCTCTCTCTCTCTCCCTTTGTGGGGAATCTGATTTGATAAAAGAGAGGAAGATGAGTAGCCAAGTGGCGCCTCCTGGGCCGAGGAGGAACAGTGTGAGCCAGAAACAACGCGGCCCCTCCACCGTCAAGAAATCCGCTCCTCCCCACGACGGAAATGCTTCCAGACCCTCTTCTCCGCCTGCCCCCCAATCGTAAGTTCCCTAATTCTTGCTTGTTTCCCAGAAAATTTGCTTTTCAATATGTTGTTTGATGCTTAGTGGATGGATTTCTAGGTCTGTGGGTGGTGAAAGAACGGTGAAGAAGCTCAGGTTGTCGAAAGCCCTTACCATTCCCGAGGGCACTACCGTTTCCGACGCCTGTCGGCGGATGGCAGCTCGTCGGGTTGACGCCGTTCTCTTGACCGATGCAAATGCCTTGCTTTCTGGAATCGTTACTGATAAGGTTTCGTTAGGATTTTTATTGGTTTGGGTTGTTTAATTTTATCAGGCTTTTAGGTTTGTTCGTCTTTTGTGGTCAGGACATCGCCACTAGGGTTATAGCGGAGGGTTTGAGGCCGGAGCAGACGATAGTATCCAAAATCATGACGCGCAATCCTATTTTTGTTACTTCGGATTCGCTAGCCCTTGAAGCTCTTCAGAAGATGGTTCAAGGTGCGCTTTATATCTTACACATTTTTTTTTTTTTTGTCATGTTTATTTTTGGGGCCTTACTCAAGTTGGTGATTTGTTATAAATTAAAATCTGCATGACAAAACAATTTATTATATTGCTTCAGATATAGCTCTATGGGGCTTACGTCTCTTCTGTGCTTGAGTCGGTCTATTGAGAGAGGGAATTGTTACTGTTTGATTGGTTAATATAATGGTGGAAGTAAAAGAAACTGCTTCATGTCTTCTGCTTTGACTTTTTACTTGAATTAATATTGACACCCTGTTTTTTACTCCAAGTAATTCTCCAGATATTACAAATCTCCACGGCTCTTGGAACTTGGTCATGATAAAATATCCTAAAATGATACGAGCTACTACTTTCTTTGCATCAGTTGCTCATAGTGGTGTTTCTCCTGATGCTCCTCTTAGCCTCCAAAGGATCGCATATGATCTTTCTTTTGTTAAAAAAAGAAAGAAAAATAAATCTTACTTAAGATAGTTGGACATTGGCTGTAATGGTTTTCCAGTTATTGAATTAACGTATCAACTTGCTTTGCTATCAAACATTTATTTTATTTTGGATTCCAATAATTTTTGCAAAATTTCATTTTCATATTGAGTTCCAAAGATATGCTATTCGGATAGAATGGCTCCTACTAGCTCTTGCCCCCTAAGAGCCACATATGTGAGTTCCCCTGCATATGACTCAAGCAACAAAGACTCTTTCCTTCACAGTTGGTATGCATTTTGTAGCCAAGTTTACTGCAGCTATGTTACAAATCCATGGCTGCTCTATCTCCCTCCCTCTTGGTGCTAGCTCAGTGGAGCTTCATACATATCTGTAAACTCATTTTCTGTTTAATGTTTATTATTTAAGACATGAACCCATTTCTGGAGTTTTATTTGGAAGCCTAAAAGTTTGTCTGTTTTAACTGAATGACTTCATGGTGGCAATTGTTTGGACTCTTTTGATCATATTGACATGTTCATGAAAAAGAAAGAGCTTTTCTTTGATACCAATTTTTGGAAATAGGTTTTTCCTAAAATCCAAAACTTTGCAGAATTTCCCAGGGATGTTTAAACCTCATCACGAAACAAAAAGCACATCAACTAAACAAAAAAGACTAGCCTTTGATATTTTCTAGCTTGAAAATATATAAACCTTGAAAAAGATTGCTGCAAACACTGTTTTGATCCCTTTTCCTTGATGCCCTACGCAGTCCACAGCAAGGAGAGAGTGGGCTCGCTTTTCTTTTAATATTTTCTCTTTCTTGCATGTATATGAAGAGATTTATTTATTTTTTTCTCAAAAGACTTGACATTTAAGCATTTTATTTCATCACTTGATTTTACCTTTTATGTTATTACTTGATCATTTAACATTTTGGTGGTAACATGAGCATAATTTGCTATCTTCTTTTGTAACGATTAAGGGAAGAGCACTAGTCACATTTTTGCTATCACCCTAAAATGACTAGTCAATTTGGAGCTTCCCTAGAATCTATTACAAAGCCTAGTTTCACCTACTAACTAGGTAATGTGGGACTAATCATGAATATCTTTATAAACTATCCACTCTATCTGGGCTATTCATTTTTCTAATATGTGATCGTGGTTACAAACTTTCCCTCTTAAATTCTTGACATCCTTGTTATGGCCACGCCATGTAGTACTCTAATATTATATAGCCTGGCATTACTAGGTGGTCTTGATATCATTTGTAACGATCCATAGAAAAGCGTTAGCCACATTTACAAAGGACTAATTTAGAGTTTTCCTAAAATTCATTATATACCCAATTTCATCTGGTTACTAGGCAATGTGAGACTTAACACGTATGATTATTTTTATAAACCACCGACTCTATGTAGGCTACTTCTCATCTTTCCAATATGAAACTGAGATGTTAAATCTTTTTTCTTATCTCCTTAGCAGCAATGGACATGATATCACATCCTTTTCATTTTTTAGTCTTTCCTCTGTGTACTTGTCAATTTTATTGAAGTCCATCATATTTGTATGTATTCTCTCATGCCGTCTTTTTAAAATATATTATTTGGATGCGCCTATATGTAAAATCAGTTTTTGGTTAACAGGCAAATTCAGACACCTCCCTGTCGTAGAAAATGGTGAAGTTATTGCCTTGCTAGATATTACAAAGTGTCTTTATGATGCTATATCTAGAATGGAGAAGGCTGCCGAACAGGGTAGTGCAATTGCTGCTGCAGTTGAAGGGGTGGAACGTCAGTGGGGAAGCAATTTTTCTGGTTGGTTGATAAGTTCACATGTAGTAGTGTAATTGTTTATCTTTGAATGGATGGTATTGCACTCATGCATTCTTGTAGTAAACGCTTACTCTTTTTTTTTTTTTTGATAAGTAATGATTCATATATCAAAAGCGTTGAGGGGTGCAATTCTAGTACACATTAAGTATATAAGAGAACGCCAAAAGAAAGAAAAGAGGACGAAGAAAACAAAAAGACAGGAAAGAACCCAAGGAACCCAAAACCCAAAACCCACAAGAACATAGCACCTCCCAAGCAACTCCCAAACAGACCCAAAAAAACCCACCACCCAACACAACAACTGCTAAATCCAGCGCTACCGCTCATGAGCTGTGCCTTTCTCGCTTGGGAACCCAATACCAATAGGGACACAACAACTACCAAACTAACCCACACCCCACAAGGACCAAACCAATGAAGCTAGCGCTACTGCTCGTGAACCTTGCCTTTCCTTTGCCGATTGGATTTTTATGAATTGCCATAATTAACGGAGTTCTTCAAATTGAGCAACTCACTTTTGCCTTTAGACTTAGACCAAGCAACCTTAAATTCCCGATGAAGGTCCTCTTCAACTGCATTCAACAGCGCCAAAGTTGGGTCCTCGTCTTCATCACTATATATATCCAATCTAGAGTGCTAGGAAAGAAATCATCCACCCCATTGTCCCACTGAACAAAATCACCTCAGGCAAGCTGAATCCCTTTGGATGGTAAACGTTAAGAGGTTTGGGGGAATTCTCCCTGGACGGGCCGAATCCTACCGGCCAATTCTGGGATTGGGTCAACCCGTTCAAACTGGAATCCTCCCCGTTTACAGCAACCACCATAGTTGACGACGACGCGATCGACGACTTAAACGAAGGGGAAGAAGTACCTTTCATTGATGATCTAAAATTAAGAAACCCCTGCCTGAGAAGTCCCTGTTGAGGAATAGGCTTCAATGGAACTGCAACCCCCAAGAAAGAGACTTTCTCAGTCTTAGAAGACTCCTGCGTGTGAGAAGCTTTTAGTAAAGACTGTGCTACAAACCCGGCAACTGGTGTGGATTGATAATGGATTGGCGGCGCACCGAGGTCCTCCATAGCCTCCAAAATAAGGGAGTATTTCATTGGAGCTCCTTTGCCTATCCTAGCTCTTTAGTAGTATTTTAGACTCTGCTTGAAAACTAATTGGACTAAGGGAGTCACATTCTTTGACAACTCTGAAAGCAAACGAAGTCTCTCTCCCAACGCAACAGCCCTTGAATAATCCATAGAAGAAGCTTCTAGTAGGATATCTGGCTCAAAGGCAACCGGACACTCAACCGCCAAGCCCTCTAGTCACATGTTTGGAAACAAGATCTGACACAAAGAAGCAATCGAAACTGGACCAGAATCATGACCTAATCTTTCCTCTTGAGGCAGAGCAGGAAAAGAGAACTTGCTGGTTGCCAAGACCGATCTTGAAGCATGAATGACACCCAAATTTGAAGTTGGATCTGAATTGGGACCTGAACCGTAGCCCAAAATGAGATCTGGACCCTGACCCAAATCTTGATTTGGGTCCAATCCAAAACCCGCACCAGCAGCCAAACTCGCATGATCCAACATCTCCTCCATGTTCTGAATCCCTTTGGACGTCAAGTCCAGCCCAACGACTGCACCTTCCGCCAACCCAACAAAGGCCCCAACCCAACTCACTTTGAAGTAGCCCTAAGTGAAACTTCACCCAATCTTGCATCTTCTCCACACTTGTCAACAAGTTTGCCACCGTCAGATGTTGTACTGCTGACAAGGGAGCCTCCAATAAACCGTTAATCTTCTTTAGCAAAATCTGCTAGACTTCCAAAATGTAACAGTCCACCGTTGAGCACGGCCCCACTCCGTCTTGCTTCGCCTCGAAACAGGCCGACACCAGGAATACGTCAAGGATACACGAAGACAGACGCTTCAACCCTCCAACCGTCGATCGCTACATGTCCACAAAGGACCATCCAGATAGAGACTTAGAAGGATCTTTCACCCCACCCTCTAATTGCTTCCTTGACGAAGAAGGAAACTCAAACAATAAAGGCCCTAGCTTTCCCTCCTAGAAACTCCATCATTCGTCTCATCTCACCCACGAAATGGCGCCAACCCCACCCATTTCTGTCCGCTGGGAGCCAAATAATTCCTTTCCGACCACCCTTGGCATAAATGGCCACCTCCAAGAATCTGCCTGCCTTGTTGCTCCCTCCACGAACCATTAACATATTCTCATCCTCACGAAAATATGCGTTCGTAACTTCCTGCATCTGGAGACAAAAAAGCCTCTTCCACCTTAGCCACCAACTAGACAAAACTTTGAGGACCCACCAAGATAACCCCAATGAAACCCTTTCTCCTCTCTATTCGAAGATCAGAGGGCCCTACCTTCACCGTGAAGCAGAAAGCTTTAGCTTCGACGAAAAACTAGCATTCCATAGCTAGCACAGGCTGAATTTAACCCTAGCATGCGACACTAGACGTGCCACTACTAGGGTGGAGGAAAGGGTGAAAAAAAGAAATCGCAGGAGAGAGGAGAGAGAAGAGAGGGCAAAAGATTTGTAAAAAATCTTATATGCAAACAGTCTTTTTACAATTCACCATTCTATTGCGAATCCAATTTATAATTACTAGGAAGAAGAGATGCCATTTCAGCCAAATAAAATAAAGGGCATTTTAAACAAATTTTACTTGGAGCACTTCATACTTAGAGAGAGCAACATTAAACACTTACTTTCTACTATTGGTTTGAGAAAACACCTATGTTGTAGACTAAATTGAAGCTTAATTTTAAACATTACTTTGAAGTTGTAGTTTTTTTATTTTTTATTTATTATTATTATAAACAAATAAGTTAATGAAATTGACTAAAGTACGTATTCCTTGTTTATTATTATTATAATTATTATTTTCCAATTGATCCATTAGGGGATGTAGGGTTGGTTTTTGGGTTATTGGGTTTTTGGTTGGATTTCTTTGTATGCTCTTTTGGTTCTTAGGTTTATTGTGGGGTTTTTGTGGGTTCTCTTGGTTTAGTTTTTTGGGTTTTGTTGGGGTGTTTTGTGTTTGGGTTTTGTTTGGGTCCTATGTATACTTTTTGTGTACTTAGAGGCGCTCCGCGCTTTTTTTGATATACAACTTTACTTATCAAAAAAAAAGGTTTTGGCAGAAGTTATTATAAAAAAATAAGTTAATTTTTTTTTTTTTTTGATAAGTCAAGATATATATAAAAAAAGTGTAGAGGGGCGCAACCCTAAGTACACAGGAAGTATACAAGAAAAAGCCCAAGAGGGAGAGGAGAAACGAGAAAGGAAATCCTGAAAACTAATAACAAGCGGGAAGTAATGAAGAATTTCCTCAAACAAACACGACATGTCTTCAAAGCATCTAGCATTACTTTCCCTCCAAATACACCACATCAGACATAAAGGAACCATCTTCCAAACCACAGCACTCCTTGAGAGACCCCGTCCACCAACAAGCGAATAACTCCCTAATCGAGCCAGGCATAACCCAACACAACCCAAACTGGCTAAAAATGACGTTCAACAAGGCACTTGCCACTCCGCAATGAAGAAGGAGATGATCCATTGACTCCCCATCTGACTCGCATGAGCAACATCTATTAACCATGGTCATACCTCTTCGATGAAGATTGTCAATTGTGGGAATCTTACTCCTAGTAGCTGTCCAAGCAAAAAACGCCACTCTAGGTAGGATCTTGGTCCTCCAAATACCTTTCCAAGGAAAGGGAATGGACCCATGCGGAGAAAGAACCCGATAGAACGTGCTCACCTCAAAAGAACCTTTGCTCGAGGGAATCCACCACAACTTGTCCTCCAAATTCCCTTGAAGCTTAAATGAATACAAGCGACTATAAAACGAACCTAGAACCTCCACCTCCCAGTCATGAATCAAACGAGTGAACACAATGTTCCACTAGATAACACCATTGGAACGCTTCACATAATCCGCAATAGATGCCTCCTTTAATCTGGCAATGCTAAACAGGCCAGGATAAGAGTCTTTGAGAGAGCTCTCCCAACACCAAACATCCTCCCAAAAACTGATCTTGGAGCCAACCCCAGGGTCAAATCTAAAATTCAATAAAATTTCGTCACCCCATACAAATAAACTTCCAAAGCCCCACCCCATGAACCACAATAATATCACAAGAGTGCCAACCTCCCCAAGTAGACCCATACTTAGCCACCAAAACAGATCTTTATCAAACTTCCTCCTCATGAGCATACCGCCATAACCATTTACCCAAGAGAGCTTGATTGAACTTTCTCACATTTCAGATTCCTAACCCACCTTCAGAAATGGGAGAACACATTGTGTCCTAGTCTATCAAGTGAAGCTTGACCTCATCATTCAACCCCCTCAAAGAAAATCTCGTTGATTCTTCTCAATACACTTAGCCACTTCAGCAGGAATAGGAAACATTGACAACAAATAAGTAGGCAAGTTAGAAAGGATGCTTTTAATCAACGCAACCCTTTCCCCCTTTGAGAGGTACAAACGTTTCCAAGGAGCCAACTGCCGAACCATCAAGTCCTCCACATAGCCTTGAGCTTAAACGAGGCCACTAGAGGTAAACTCAAGTACTTCAAAGGCAGGTCAGTAGTACCACAACCCAAATGGCCAGCCAACTAATTCACATCATCCAAAGAGCCAACCGGAACCAAAGTAGACTTAGACAAGTTCACCTTGAGCCCGGAAACTGCTTCAAAGCACACAAGGAGAGCACCAATGTGGCTAATTTGGCTAGCATCAGCTCCACAAAAGACCAAAGTATCATCTGCAAATAAAAGATGAGAGACTTCAACACGATCAAGCTCCCTAGAGCCCACAGAGAAAATCCCAGTTAACATGATCATAAGCCTTCTCGATATCTAGTTTGCGAAGTACATTAGGAACACCTAATTTGATCTTGCTATTCAAGCATTGATTAGCAATGAGGATGCAATCTAGAAAGTGCCTACTCCTCTAACAAACACATTCTGGGGCTTTGAGATGATCTTCTCAAAAAACATTTTCAACATGTTGGCTAGGACTTAATATTGGAAACCCCACTTAGAAGACCGATAGATCTAAAATCATTAACTTCATTTGCCCTCGGTTTCTTTGGAATTAGAGCAATAAAAGTAGTTCAAAATGCAGCAGCATCATGATTTTTCTTCTTTTTTCCTTTAGATTGAATTGAATGGACATCGGCATTGCCATCAAATCCAGAATTGCTATTGCACATTGCTTAATCTTAGCATTCACCTTGCAAAGGGGATTCTCGAGTTTGCTTCTGGTGTGGAGAAGCCTCGAAGCTGGTATGTGGAATCTAAGAGTATTGAGATGATGATCAAGGGGGGAAATTATGGTTTGAGGATGGTTGAAAAAGGCAAGAAAAAACAGGGGTCCATCTTTATACACAGGGATGAGATAGATTGGTTGGTGGGTGCTGTAGAGGTGGTATTGGACGTGGATACCTCGGAGGTTTTCTGGGACCCTTTGAGTGCTAGCTTTCCTCGAGTGTTAGTGCAAAGACGATCAAATAGGCATGGAAGTTTCATTTTCATCGAGGAGTATGAGGGAAGGAATCGTCGAGGCAGTGCGTTAATTCCTGAGGGCAGATATGGACAAGGCTGGTCCAGAGTTATATCGGAGTTGAGGATCGCTCGTTTGGCTCTGTGGAAGGGACGTGAATTCAGAGCGAGGAAGGACTCTCGAGTGGTCTCAGGAAGGAGCTTTGCGGAGGTGGTGGGTCGGCTACAGTCGCTGGAGAATGCGTTGAAGGTGGAGTCGGCGGCGTTAGCGTCGGAGAATGAGGGCGGTTGTGCTCAGTCAAAGCCGCAAATCGCTCCGGCGGAGATAGATGTGCAGATAGGGGTGTCGAAAGCCACTATGGAGGCAGGGGGAAATATCGGAGTTGCACCGGTGAGGATCACGGGTTAGGCGAAGGAGAAAAATCCAGTGGGTAGCGGTTTCTCTGCTAGTGTTCTGCTCGAGACATTGCAGGATCCCATGAAATCCGGCATGGCAGCGCCGAATGGGGTCAGGGAGTCAGAAAGGAGTGGGCATGCGTTCGTGCAAGGTGGTCTTGACCTGCAGGAATTCACGAAGTACCTAATGGACATTAGAGGACAGTTGGTCCTGGGGCTAAGAAGGGTAGAAGAGGCTTTTCATATGCTGGAGATGTGTATGGGCCGTGTGGGGAATGCTAGGGAAATGGGCTTTGGTGGCAATAATACTCGGAATAAGGAGAAAATGGGTAACAAGAGGAGGAATGAAGGAGTGGGCTGGTCTAAGCCCAAGAAGAAGAATTTTAGAGGAAAATTGACCCAACTGGGTTTATTGGGATCCAAGCCTAGCAAGGAGTCAAGCCATACGTTCCAAGGCCCAGGACCCATGAACACATTTCATTACCGTGCTATATCTCGGTGCCCAGCGCACAGCTACGTTAGGCAAGAGAGTCATCAGCGACGGGGGCCACACGCACAACCGGCGATAAAGGGATGACGATCGCCGGCGACATCTCTAGTGCACTCTCCTCTGGTGTCGGAGTCCCGTGCCCAATTACTATGGTGATGAATTTAGAGACAGAAAGTGATGGTGATCTTATTGGCGGGCTCAGGCGAGGGAAAGAGGCGCCGCTGCAGAGGCTGGGTTCTATCTCAGAGGACGCCGAAGACCTGGGTATTCCATTCTCGTCACCGGAGAAGTGCTCTATGGTGTCAGAAAGCTGGAGATTGCTGCTGTCCACCATTCCGGAGAGCGACGCAGTATTGGGTCATGCAACTTCGTCGCCGGTGAAGAGTTCTAACCGATTGCCAGAGCCTTCAGAGTGTGCCGGTGAAGTGGGAATTAATAGCCTCACGCTGGATAAGCAGTCTAAGCAGGTGAAGGTGTTTCAGAGAAGAGTGAGTCCTTCATCTAAGACCACAAAGTCATGGGTAGCGGAGAGGGTATCTTGGAATGGCTCCAGGGGGTGTGACGTGACAACAATAGTGTCTTCGGGTAAGAATCATAATTCCTGCTTGGATTCTGAGAAGCAATCAACAAATGCATTTTCTTTGTTGGGTGAACATGAGGAGCAAGGCATGTTGGAGGGTATGGGGAATCAGGAGAATGAGACTCCAGGGGTTGAGGGCACTAATTCTCAGCTTGTAGGGGAGTTTGTTACTGAGGAGCAGCTTGATCAAGGGATGGGGTCGGATTCTCCTGTCCCTAAGGTCTTGAATCTGGTTTGGAAGGTGAAAGGGACTGCGGGAATGTCTTGGGATGGGAAGGAAGGTAAACTTAAACAGGTTTTTGGGCAAATAGTGGCTGACAAATATGGGGAAGGAACTTCTTCTTCATTAGGGGAGGAGGTAGATGGTATCATGGGAATGAGGGATGTTGCTATTCCTTATGAAGCATAAAATCGTGTCATGGAATGTAAGAGGGCTGAATGAGGTGAAAAAGCGGTTGAGGGTTAGACGGCTTTTGAGTCAGTGGAAGGTAGATATTGTTTGTCTTCAAGAGACAAAATTGGAGGTGATCACTCATGGATTAGTGCTCAGTTTATGGAGATGTCCCTATGTAGAGTGGACTTATGTGGCCTCGATCGGAGCTTCGGGTGGGATTCTATTGATGTGGGATAGAAGGGTAGTTTCGAAGGTGGATGTTGTCAGGGTAATTTTGTGGCAGCATGTTCTTTCAGGAATGTGGTTGACGGTATGGAGTGGGCCTTTGCAGAGGTGTATGGTCCAAATAGGGATGCTAATAGAAGGCAGCTGTGGGAGGAATTGGCAGGATTGATGTGTATTTGGGAGTTGCCTTGGTGTATAGGGGGGGATTTTAACGTCACTCTTTTCCACAATGAGAGGTCGGGAGGAGTTCGAAGAAGGAGAGCGGTTGCTGCGTTTGCTGATTTTACTGTGGAGATGGGTCTTATGGATCTTCTGTTGGCTGGAGGAGTGTCTACTTGGGCTAATAATTTATCATGGTTGAGGTTGGACCGTTTTTTGGTTTCACCGGACTGGGAATCTAGCTATCTAGGGTTGATGCAAAAGAAGCTTCTTCGAGTTTGTTCGGATCATGCTCCTATTATTTTGATGAGGGGCTGCGTGCAAAATGGGAAGAGTGCTTTCAAGTTCGAAAACATGTGGCTTAAAGAGGAGGGTTTTGTGGACAAAGTTTATTCTTGGTGGTCCTCGTTCTCCTTCACGGGTTCCCCAAGCTTTGTTTTGGCCAAAAAGTTGAGAGCTCTTAAGGGAGAGATCAAGAGGTGGAATAGAGAGGTGTTTGGTGATGTGGGGGCCCAAAACAAGGCCTGGGCGGAGGAGCTGGAACTGCTGGACAGAAGTGAGGAAGTCCGAAGGCTATCTGAGGAGGAAAAGGAGAGAAGGAGATCTTTGGCCTCTGATCTGGAAGCTTCTCTCTTACAAGAGGAAATCAGTTGGAGACAGAAATCGAGGGTGCGGTGGTTAAAGGAGGGAGACAAATGCACTAAGTTCTTTCATCAAGTAGCTAGTGCAAATAGGAGGAATAATTCTATCGAGTCCTTAATTGTGAATGGTTCCCCTACCTCGGACCCAGTTTGTATTGGTGAGCATGTTGTCAATTACTATGAATCCTTGTTCTCGGAGCCTCTTAGTTGGAGACCAAGATTAGATAACCTTGAGTTTGATAGGCTCAATGGCGAAGAAGCGTCTTCTTTGGAGGATTCTTTTGAGGAGAGGGAGGTTAGGGAGGTGATCAAGGGTATGGATAGGGATAAGGCTCCGGGCCCGGATGGCTTTTCTATGGCTTTTTTTCAAGACTGTTGGGAGGTGGTTAAGGAAGACTTCATGGCGGTTTTTGAGGAATTTCATGCCCGAGGTAAATTCGTGAAAAGTATTAATTCTACGTTCATTTCTCTCATCCCGAAGATTCAAGGGGCTAAGGAGGTCAAGGATTTTCGGCCTATTAGTCTTTGTGGTTGGAGTTTACAAGATCATCTCCAAGGTTTTGGCCAACAGAATGAGTAAAGTTATGGATAAGATCATTTCCAAGCCCCAAAATGCATTTGTTAAAGGGAGACAGATTTTAGACTCGGTCCTCCTTGCAAATGAGTGTTTGGATAGCAGGATTAAATCTGAGGAGCCAGGTGTTTTATTTAAACTGGATATGGAAAAGGCGTATGATCACGTTGATTGGAGCTTCCTTCTTTACTTATTGAGGAGGTGCGGGTTTGGGGAGAAATGGTGTTCGTGGATTCAGCATTGTATCTCATCAGTTCGCTTCTCAGTATTGATTAGTGGTGTTCCCTCCGGCTTCTTTGGGTGCTCCCGTGGGGTCCGTCAAGGTGATCCGCTTTCTCCTTTCCTCTTTGTTTTGGTGATGGAGGCTTTTAATAGGATGCTTGGAGCTTTTACCGAGAGGGGGCTGATTTTGGGCTTTTCGGTGGGCTCAAGTGGGCAAGATCGGGTTAATGTCTAACATCTTCTCTTCACCGATGATACTCTGGTGTTTTGCGGGGCCAATGCTAGTCAAATTCGTCACTTAGGGGTCCTTCTTGTTTGCTTCGAAGCAGCTGCCGGTTTGAAGGTAAACTTATCCAAATCGGTCTTGATTCCGGTTGGTCATGTGGAGGATGTGGGGCAGCTTGCTGGTTTGCTGGGTTGTGGTTATGGTGAAGTGCCCTTGAAGTATTTGGGGTTACCGTTGGGGGCTTCTTTCAAGCTTAAATCTATGTGGCGGGTTTGGAGGATATAATGTCGCGAAGACTGGCTCCATGGAAAAGATTGTATCTCTCAAAAGGAGGTAGGGTCACTTTGATTAAAAGTACCTTATCCAATTTACCTACTTACATGTTATCACTGTTTCCTATCCCGGTTAATGTGGCAAAGCGCCTTGAGAAGATTCAAAGAGACTTTCTTTGGGGTGGGATGAATGATGATTTTAAGTATCATTTAGTAGAGTGGGATAAGGTTTGTACTCCTATTGATGAGGGTGGCTTAGGGATTAGGAATATTCGAAGGTTTAATCAAGCTCTTTTGGGAAAGTGGTTGTGGCGGTTTGCTCATGAGGAAGGAGCTTGGTGGAGATCGATGTTGGTGGCCAAGTATGGGTCGGATTGGGGTGGTTGGCGTTCGGGAGTCATTTCAGGTTTGCATGGGGTGGGATTGTGGAAATTTATTTGTATGGGTTGGCAGAATTTTAGGAGGTTTTGTAAGTTTGACATTGGTGAGGGCTCGAAAATTCGCTTTTGGGATGATGTTTGGTGTGGTGAGAGGGCCCTTAAGGAGGAGTACCCCGGCCTGTTCAGCATTGCTAGATTCAAGGAAGCATCAATAGCGAATAATATGGAGCCTTCTAGCAATTCCATTCAGTAGAATATCCAGTTCACCCGGCTGTTGCATGACTGGGAGGTGGGGGAGTTGGCCTCTTTTTATAAAAGATTATATGATTGTAAGTTGCGAGGTGTGGGGAAAGACAAGCTATGGTGGATGCCTTCTCGCAAGGGTCTTTTTGAGGTTAAGTCCTTCTATCGAGCGTTATCGCCTCGTGGGTTGGTCTCTTTTCCTTAGAAGAGTGTTTGGAAGTCCAAAGCCCCTCCTAGAGTGGCTTTCTTTGTTTGGACGGCAGTTCATAGCAAGATCCTTACTCTAGACAATCTTGGGAGGAGGGGTTTGGTGGTGGTGAATAGATGTTGGTTATGTGAAGTGGAAGGGGAGTCGGTTGATCATCTTCTTCTTCACTATGCAGCAGCGAGGGACTTGTGGTATGCTTTCTTTGCTCGATTCGGGCTCTGCTGGGTTATGCCTTGCTCCATCAAGGAGGCTCTAGCGAGTTGGTGGACGGCGGGTCATACGAGAAGCACTGTTGCTTGGAAAATGGTCCCTCATTGTATTTTGTGGTGTATTTGGAGGGAGCGAAATAATAGATGTTTCGAGAACTCGTCAAGGACTCGAGAGGAGCTCCTCCATTTCTTTCTTGTTACTCTCTATTCTTGGACTACAGGCTGGCTTGCCCCACAGGCTATTAGCTTTGTAGATTTTCTTTTCTTTTTTTCTCTCTCCCTAGTCCCTTTTGTATACTCCCAGTGTACTAAGGGTTGCGTCTCTCTGCGCTTTTTGATATAATATTTTGACTTATAAAAAAAAAAGTAGTATTAAGGATTTTGGGTTGCGCCCCTTCCCTTTACTCTACCTCGACTTGTAATACCTCCTTTCGAATCATAGTTGATAGAGCAAGACATTTTAACTCTTTATTGTGCAATTTAGAGCTAGAGCCCAACTCGCTTAGAGATCTCTTGTTGGTTGGGTTGTTTTTTTTTTTTTTTTTTTTTCCTAAATGGTTGGGTTGTAGCTTATGTACCCTGCTTCTCCCTTCCTCCTCTCCCCATTCTAAAGCCCTAACTAAACCTATTGATGGTTGATGGGGAAACCCAGAAGTAGTTCTATTGTATGTTAACATTTGCTTAAGCAACCTGCAAGATTCTTGGGGGTTTTCCTAGTAGAAGTGGGCACGCAGCACTCATCAGTGAACTCTAGTACTTGAAAAACAAAAGTTTTCCAACAAAGTTTTGTGGCTGTTTTGGTAATTTAGATTGGATTAGGAAAAGCTTTATTGGAAATGACCCGATTTTATGGATTTATATATTCCATGCATAAACAACAAAGTTTTCAGATGCTTCAACTTTTAACTTGCCATATTTGGCAAAACTTTAGGCAGCGAGTCAACCATATCACCACAAGTAACAGAGATTAGGATGCTTGTTCCCAAGTAACTGTAAAAGTATGCCTGGTATTTCACGTTGACCAGGACAAGATAGACCATCTCTTGCTAATTATAAACTTCTTTCCCTTTGAGAGTTACCATTAGGAGCTTTCCTCGAATAAGAGAGGCCATAGAAAGGTTTCAACTCATGGTATAAAATTTTTTAAGATAATCCAATCACAAATTGTTTATCCAAGTAGCCAACTGGATATAGATAATTTTCATCTTGGAATTATGCCCCCTACATTCTCACATATCATGGATAGGACGAGGAATACTTTGAATTTCCTAATAAAATCCACTAAACCAAATTGTCGTTGAGATTATTCCCTTTTGGAGCCAGGATTGGCTGGATCAAAGGTTTTATCATACAACCAATGCCTTCCATAGGTCCATTAGAGAAGTTCCTTTGGTCCTAAATACTTGAAAGAAATTGACATTCAGTTTTCTTGGGAACAAAAAAAAGTTGATCTCAAATATTTTTCTCTGTTAATTTTATCTGAAGTAATCTTCGGTGGTCAAATTTTTTTATCCTAATTTTGAAATTATTGTTGCATTTATGTTGGTAGCCTTTCTAATGCTAAGACAACGTTCAGGTTTTTATTTATTAGCCTTATCCCAAGCAAGTAAAGATAAAGGAGTCTTCATTATCAGAATTCCCCAAGTATTGTGGCATGTACTGGTTTTTATTATTATTCTAATGTTTAGGAGAATGCAAGATATACTTTTACGTGGTTCTTAAAGTATATGAAAGATAAAATTTAACAGTAACTGTTATGTAAATTGGACCTAGAAAAGGCATATGATCACGTGAATTAGTGCTTGGGAAGTTGGAGGGGACAATGTGTGGCAATCGTGCAACGTTTCATATATGGAGGATGGCCCCTTTATGTTTGATGTGGTGTCTTTGGTGAGAGTGGAATGCCCGAAGCTTTGAAGATCGGGAGACTAGTTTGCTTGATTTGAAGAAGCTGGTGCTACATTCTTTGTTTACATGGAGAGTGGCATTGGCTTTGTTGCCTGTTTCTACTTTTTCTGAGTTTTCAAATTTTTGTTCTTCTTTCTCTATGAGTTAAGGGTTTTCTTGTATACTAATTATGTATTTGTGTTGTGCACTTTTGCACTTTGAATGAATATACATTATTTATTAAAAAAATATATATAAAAAATTTAACTTTTCTGTTTACCAACTGTTTCAGCTCCATCTGTATTTATAGAGACATTGAGGGATCGGATGTTCAAACCTTCCTTGTCAACCATTATTCCTGAAAATACCAAGTACTTTTTTAAGCTTTACTTGCTTATCTGTTCATTAAGGAAAAGAGTATTTATATAGATTTTGTAGTGTTACCAGTTTTGTAGCTTTATATGTTTTCAGGGTTGCAATTGTCTCACCATCGGATCCTATATATGTTGCTGCCAAAAAGATGCGGGAGCTGCGGGTAAATTCAGTTGTTATTATGACGGGGAACAAGATTCAGGGGATACTTACGTATTACTCTTTCCTTAATAGGCTTTATCTTTTGCAGTGGCTATTCTGTAATATTTTGGGGCCTGAGATGTCTGTGGGTCTATCTGCAAACAGAACATATATATTCATATTATAGTCGTATATATTTATAAAAAAGTCCTTGTTTGAATGGATCTCTGCAAATGCCTTTCACAATATCTCTAAATTTGTAGACTTTTGTGCTCTCCTTTCTGGTTCTTGACTTTGTTGGGTGTTTACTCTTTTATACTCCCAGTGTAAGTGCCTTAACTGTCTTTTAATAAATTTATTAGTTCACAAAAAAGAAATTTAAGGAGGATGTCTCTGTGTTTACAATCTTGGTAGTTCTCATGTCGATAACTTGTTTTAATGTCTGAAGACTTCTGTCATACTTGTGTCCTCAAATCATAGCTTTTGGATGACATTTAATGTCTTTGAAATATCATCCGGTATTTGCTTATTATTTTGTGATGCCATTGTATTACAGTTCGAAAGATATCCTTATGCGAGTGGTGGCACAAAACCTCTCTCCTGAATTGACTCTGGTGGAAAAGGTTTATTGTGAAAATCCTATCATTTGTTTGCTTATTACTTTTGCATTGTGTGGTTGGCAGACACTCAGTTCTAAAAGTTGTTGATACTTAGCATGATCTCTCTAGTGATGAAGTTGTTATGTTTGCTGGTTTTTTTTTTTTTTTTTTGGTTTCTCCCTTCTGTCTAATATATTTCTCAAGGTAATGACGCCAAATCCTGAATGTGCAACGTTAGATACAACAATTCTTGATTCCCTGCATGTAATGCATGATGGGAAGTTTCTACATCTTCCTGTTTTAGACAGAGGTGAACGATGCTTTTTTAGCCCCTGATCTTAAACCGAGGATAGCAAGTTTGCTATTAAAAGAAGTATTTATGAGAAGTGCTTTATTATTAAAATATTGAATGGCATTTATTGAACAGATGGATGTGTGGCTGCTTGTGTAGATGTTCTCCAGATAACTCATGCGGCAATCTCTATGGTAAAGTATTCAATTCCCGATTTCAAGTTGCATGCTTAGAATAATATTTTCCAGAATAGAGCGAATCATTTCAAGGTTTTCACCTTGCTTTATTGAACCACAAAACATAAAAGGATTAGGCTTATTCGATGTAGTTTATCATAAAAATATTGGCTAATGTTTAGGGATCCGTAGTTTAAAACTACAACACACATGCTGTTAAAAATTTAAGGGCTTAGATTTAATCATACTCAAACTAACTCAAATGTTGTTTTTTTTACCAAGTATTGCACAAGCAGATGTTTTGTTAGTTTTCTTTTTGACGCCATTTAAGGAGGAAGGCCCTACGAATAAAGCCAAAAACACATAAAGCTCCTGTTCTAAGTTCATGCCAAGAGAAAGAGAGAGAGAAGTGCAGAGGCTGGCCTTTTAGGGTTTCCAATCTCTCCCCTAAGTAGTCTCATTCTTTCTATATTTAAGTTGAGCTTTTGAAAAATGTTGCTGAATGGGTTAGTTTTTTATCTTTGACCGAATGGCAAGATGGGTGTTTTTGCTTGGAAATGTTCGGTGTATTGTGATTTTGGGTTCAAGTTGTCATGGGTTTGTTCTTGTTATTTTCAATTGTTGGTGCTATGTTTGGCAAAAAATGGATATTGTGATAGGATTTGAAGCTGTTGATTTTGGGTTCAAATTGTTGTGGGTTTAATTGTGATTTTCGGTGGTTGGTCCTCTGTTGATGGCCAAGATGGGTGGAGAGAAGTTTTTAGGTTTTCTTTTCTTCTTATTTTTGGTCAGGGTACCGAATGAGTTGAAAGGATTTTTGTTATTGTTTTGCCTAGAAATTTCATTGGGCTGTTCCTTGTAATGGCCGAATGGGTGAATGAGGATTTTTTCTTTGGGTTCTGTTTTTCAGTTGAGGAATCAAATGGGTAAAGAAAAAAAGTTAGGATTCCTCTATGTTTCGGTTGAGCAAACGATTGTGTTTTCTCTTCTGGTTTCGGTGATTTCTTGGAGGGATTGTTGGAATTTTTGGGTGGAGTTTAATCTAAATTTTCTGGTTGTTTGAGAAGCTATCGAATGGCTGAAAATAAGAAATCGGTTATAATGGGAAGAAGAAGATGAAGATGGCGATGAAGGCCATACCCATACCGTAAGGTTGAAGACGAGAATAAATGGCGTAAAAAAGAAAACCAAGGCGGTTAACATTTGGTAAGAAAGGAGGACAATGTTTGAGTTAGTTTGAGTAGATTAAATCTGAGACCTTAAATTTTTAACAGCATGTCTGCTGTAGTTTTTATTTTTAGGTCTTCATTGTTTAGGTATAGAAAAATTCGAATTTGGTCTTCATTTGAACAATTGAGTCTCCTTAATCAAGTTTGTATTTTTTACCAAACGGTTGGTGTTAATGCAAATTGATTGAGCATGTTGAGGTGGCTTTTCCCTCCAAAATTGAGTTACATTGAATGGCATTTTAAGTTAGGTTAGAAAGGGAATGCAAATAGCCCCAAATTAAACTCATTAAGGTCTTCAGGCCTTAAATGATAAAACCATGAGCATATCATAAGGAATTTAGTTTGTTATTTTGGTATTGCCTTCATTTCATCTTACTTAAAGCACGTGCTATAATATTACTAGTGACATTTTCTTTTTTTTCACTTCATTAGGTTGAAAGTGGCTCTGGAGTTAATGACATAGCGAACACCATGATGCAAAAGTTCTGGGACTCAGCACTTGCTTTAGAGCCGCCTGATGATTATGACACCCATAGGTTTGATTTTTGCTGCCTTGACATTATTTGGTTATCTGGTTGGTTTTGCTACTAATTCTGCTGGATATTGTTTACAGTGAGTTGTCTGGATTTATGGCTTCTGATGGGACAGAACAAGGGAAGTTTACCTATCCGTCTCTTGGTCTTGGAAATTCATTTGCCTTCAAATTTGAGGATCTAAAGGGTCGTGTACATCGTGTCAATTTTGGTGAGTGGTCAAGGATAGGATCTTCAGAAGAAGCAGATGTCCGAATTCTTTTTTTTTTTTTTTTTTTGGGTACTCTTTTACTCCCTCCATCACATAATAAGTGTCATTTTTTTTGTAAAAATAAAACACTAGCAATTTATGGAGAGTACTTATTAATACCTTTACAGTTCAAACTTTTGAGTGTTCAAATTCCAAAAAATCTGTGTTTTATTTAATTCTTTGATGAAAAGGACATGAATTCCAAAGTTAAGCTAAAAAGGGAAGTTGGAGTAACTTCCAACTTTTTTATATGTGGACAGACAATGGCTGAAGAAATCCATTATGGGATGCAGCGAGTGTATTGTAAAGTGTAGCATCTAATAGAATGATTACAAAGAAGTACTTGAAGAGGTTAGAATGCAAGATGTCCCCTTTTAGCTAGAGTTGAATTGGAAAAGGTGTGTTATGCATGCACACACAGTCACCTGCCAAATACCTTATTTTCATCCGTCTCTCATTTTGTTTTTATTCTCCTTGTCCCATAGTAACAAAACAATTTATCTTTCGATATCCCAAGATAAGTCCATTAAGAGTAGTCAAAAGATTCTGGAGTGGTAATGGTGGATTAGGATCCCCTACAGTTTCAACGAAAAAATTCTCAAATTATAGAATTTAGGTTGTTTTTAGGTATCGAAACGCTTCAAAAATGTCGCATATTAAAAATGTGGCATGTTATTTTTTAGAATTGAGTATATTTTCATCGGGTTCTTGCTCTCTATGTTCTAAAAAACCTTTGAACCTAACCCCAAGGGGTTGGCTCAGTGGTTGGATAGCTTAGGACTTTAAGTATGTTGCTAAAGGTCTTAGGTTTGAAACTCACTGAGTGCAAATTGCTTCTTCAGGCCATCGGACTAGGGGTTTGCTCCTTGCCGATGGCTTGTGCACCCCCGGGATTAGTTGAAGTGAAGTTCCGGATATTCGGTGCCAAAAAAAAAAAAGGCATTTGAACCAAAAACTGTGTTTTGGTTTTTTAAAGAATAAGTGTCTCTGCAAAATTGATGAGAAAACATTTTGGTAGGAAAATTTTTTCTGGCTATCTCGATAACTTGCCACCTTTTCAATGTGACATTTTTTAAGCGTTTTGATGCCTAGAAACGACTTAAATTCTATAATTTGGGAATCTATAATTTTTTTTTTGAAATTGTAGGGGATTCATGGCAGCATTGTTCTGATGATAGTGTGCTCGAAGTTAGGTGGGGTGGGAATCAAAATGGTGGTTGGCTGGCAGTTCAATGGTGGAGATGGTGATGGCTGAGTTGTATTTTTTTTTGTTTGGTAGTGTTCAATTGGGAGAAGCATGTTTACTAATCTCTCCCTCTCTCTTCCCTCTCCCCCGACCAACCAATTTTTTGTATAGAAGCAGGTGAGTTGGCTTAGTGTTTATTTTGCGCGTTCATTGCAGCACTGACCGATGGTATTTTGGTGGTGTGGGTTGGGGATGGAAACAAAATGGTGGTGTGAAATTGATTGTTGAGGAATGCAAGCATAAGTAGCAGATAGGCAGGGTGGTTCAATGGTGGAGTTGGTGATGGCAGAGGTGTGTCATCTGTAGTGGTGCTCTCTCTCTCTCTTCTGAATATGTATTGGAGGTCAGTGGTTGATGTTGATCGCTGTTTTATGTTGGTTGTGAGGTGGCAATACCAGTTCTGGTGGAAGTTGGTGTTAGGTGATGCAAAGTGGTTGTGCAGAAGTGAAGTGGACCGTGTGACTGATTATGGTAGTGACACACAAATATTTGTGATTTTTACTCCAAGGCCCTTTTTGCAACTTTTGTTTACTTTTTTAGGCTCTTGAGTGGCAGGTTTCTGCAGGAAAATGCTATCATAACGTACCCAAACATGTCCAAAAATAACATGATTAAACTTCAGGTACTGAAAATTTGGATGAGTTGGTATCTGCTGTCATGCAACGGATTGGTGCTGGTAATGATAGAGATTGCCCTAAGCTTATGGTGAGCTCCTAAAAATTCTTCTGTTTGATTTGCTTTGTGTTTTACAGGGGGGGATTTACTCTTTCCTTTTAGTTCCTTATTTATTTATTTCTGCTTTTCTTAGTATGAAGATGATGATGGTGATAGAGTTCTACTTGCAACTGATGCTGATCTTGTTGCTGCTATCAGTCATGCTAGATCAGCAGGACAGAAGGTGATGGTTTTGGCTTGTGTTCACTTTGTGGTTTTGATCTAATCCTTTTGCTTTCAAACTTTTGAACTTCGCGTGGCAAAGAACAGTTATGTATATGAATTTATTTACGCTCTTTGCCTCGTTTCTCTCTTTCGGTTAATAGATGTTTGATACTCAAGTGTCACCAGGAAACCCAGTGCTTGGAGTTGCTTTCTTTATTGTAATTGCCATTTTTTCCCATTGTTTCAGACCATTCTGTATGGTAACGATGGATTAGTTGCTAGAGTAGATAGTTTTAAGTGAGGTCTTTCTGTAAAGAGGATAGGATTTTCTTATACACCAAGGTGTTTGGTGTTTTTTTTTTTTTTTTGTGTGTCGATTGTAGCATTTTTATTTTTCTACCAAAGTTGGTGGATGGTGTATAATTTATGTGGATTGCTCAAGTGTAAAATTTGTTCTGAATTTTGGGAGTGAGTGATTTAAGAGGCCAAACATGCCATACCTAAATCTTTTGCACAATATTCTTATCTAGTTGATAAGATGCCTATTATAAAACAAGCTAGTTGAACTGAGCGTGATTGGTTGACTCAAGGGAGGATATGGCTGTGGATAATGTTGATTGGTAAAAGAGGATGTTATATAGCAATATTGATGTTGTTTTGGGCTTTGTTGAGTTCATATGGATAATATTGATATAGTTTTGAAGACCGTAATAGGACAGTAGTGGATTAAAAAGTCTTTCTTTTTTATAATCTTTACTACTTGGCAGCTGTTGTACACTTCCCTAATTTGCTTGCTTTTCAAGTTTTTGGTTTATTTTTTATTATTTTTTTCTTTTTTCTAGCCAAGTGTTTCTCTTGTAAACTTCTTGTTTACATGAGTTGCACCTTTTGCGTTTTTAATGAAATTTCAGTTACTTGTCAAAAAAGCAATATTGATGCAATTTTAGGCTTTTTCCAGTTGAGCAACCTTTGATGGTTAGTGGCCCACATGCTTTTAGGCTTGTAGAATTTTGGCATTCTGACCGTTGACCTATGGGTGCCCGCTTCCAACGGCAGGTGGAAGCGGGGGTGGTGTGGTTTGTTTGCATTTTTGACAAAAGTCAGAGCTTACTCCCCCTTTTCCGATGGAATTTCAACCCACCTCTGCCAATATTTTCTTTTTAAAGACATTTTTAATAAAGCAACATTCTTTTATGGTTTAGTGATATTTTATTTCTTTTAAAGGTAAAATGATGTTTTGAGCTCTATAAATTTATTTCTTTCCCCACTTCCAAACACTAAATCGCTTTTCCTGCACTGTTTGACTTTCTCTTTCTCTCCCCTGCGTTGTTGTTTTGAAAAACATTGGGTTTCGCTGTCTTGCTGAAGGTCAGGTGTCTTTGTCTTAGACAAGGATGATGAAGAGTTTAGTCTTCATCAGATATCTTATGACGCTTATGCCTGACTTTGCCTCTTTAACATTTTGAAAGCAGAGGCCGGGCAGAAAGGCCTTTGTCAGAAGAGTTGGAGGTTTTTAGAATCTTGCAACCCTGGCAGAGGCCGAATGTGAAACCCATTTCTGACTCTGCCAGCTCCGCTGCACACCACTAAATGCTTTATGTTTGGCTAGTTTACGAGGCTATTGTATGTGGATGTGGTATTATATTAGTAAAATGAAATATCATAGAATATTTGTTCTTGATTATAGATTATTAGATGGTATAAAGCAGGAAATGTTTTTGAGTAAAAGTTGTTGATTAGTGTTTATCTTTAAGATTTTGATCGTTGTGTGTTGTGTGTTTGTCAGGTTTTAAGGTTGCATCTGGACTTCTCTGATTCAAGCCGGTGTACATCTACCATCCAGAGATCTGGGAGGGTGTCCCTTAGTTCTGGTATTTTGGCGAGTGCAGTGATTTTAACAAGCATTGGTGTGCTGGTCTACTTAAAGCGCTCCAAGGTCTGAGAGCTTACTCTGTTGTTTTCATGGGAAGTTGGGCGAGGGAAAAATAATTCATAGTTGGAATGAAGTACACAGCATATTGCAAATGCTAATCGTTTTGTCCTCTTGTCCAGTAATAGTGTTTTTACTTTCGACTTTTGGGATGAAATTGTGTCCCATCTGGCATCTACATCACACACTTCCACTGTTTTACTAAATTTTTTTCGCCACCTCTACAGCACAAAACTACTACTAACACATTACGAACA
>CP054667.1:30859204-30866704 GCA_013348765.1 Carpinus viminea | reverse complement strand
AGAAATTCAACTTGTAGAATTTAAACCAATACCAACGGTAGAAAAATATTATGGAGACAATGAATCAAAGGAAAGAATTTAAACCAATACCAATGGTAGAAAAATATTATGGAAACAATGAATCAATGGAAAGAATTTAAACCAATACCAATGGCAGAAAAATATTATGGAAATAACAAATCAAAGGAAAGAATTTAAACCAATACCAATGGCGGGAAAATATTATAGAAACAACGAATCAAAGGAAAGAATTTAAACCAATATCGATGGAAAGAAAATATTATAGAAACAATGAATTAATGGAAAAGGACATCCGAAAATACTTTCTTTCTTTTTTTTTTGTGATGTCTCTTTTTTTTTTTTACGTCTTTTTTTTTCCTTTTCTTTTCTTTTCTTTTCTTTTATTTTTTTGAACGTGGTGCACAATACAAAACGAAGACAAGGAATAAAGAATACAAAAGAAACAAGATAGGATGATAACAAGAAACAAAAGGTAAAAGGATAGTAAACCTGATTTTAGAGCCTAGGCTCTGATACCAAATGATGTGAACCTCAATCGATACGCCATTAAGACCCAAAAACTATATTAGAATATAGACCCAAGAAAGCTAAAATTCAGACTTGATAGCAAACCCCGACCCAACGTTTATAATAAAAACGCGAACCAAAGGTATATAAAGAAACAAAACCTCGACCCAATGATTATAATGGAATCATGAACTGAAGGTATAAAATTTAAACGCCACAAGGAAAAATCCTTGATAAGTTCACAAGTTCTTTGAAGAACCAATTGAAGAAGCAAAACCTCACCTTTTTAATTTTTCATTTCATGTCCTTCATTACAATGACTCCATGCTATTTATAATGCATGGTTGAAATAGGAATACAAATTACTAAAGGAAAATAATAAAAGACTAAATAAAAGAAACCTAAAATTAAGGCTGATTTCGTCTGAAATTAGTAGCTCTTCCATGAAAAGAAATTACGCCTATGGAATGTCTGAAATAGGTATGTAAATCAGCCAATTAATTGGTATGGAATTGGAAAGATTTGAAATAGGGATATCAATCAGTCATTTAATCCTTCTAATCAACCATTAATCAGACATTAATCCATGACATCGTTAAGGAATTATACTCAATTAAGCAAGATTAGCCCCATCAATAGCTTGGATTAAATTTATTATGCCTTTGGGCCAAGCAGGATCAGCCCCATCAAAAGCTTAATGTTGCTAGCTTTAGTGATGAAGGCCTTACCAAGAAGGTGATGGATTGTAGTAACCCAAATATTTAACTAAGTATAAGTAGCTTAGTTAGAGGATTAATTTGGACTTTGGGTCACTAGGATTTGCCATAAGGGTATTTTGGGGAATTAGACTTTTGGACCGAACGTACGCTACTTTTGACGGACGTATGCTCTTGTCTTTTAGTGTAGACGTATGCTAGGTGATGGAGATCAAGGCACCACTTCGAAGGATTTCATTCAAGTACCAATTGGGCCGGTTACGAGAGCACGAGCAAAGAAGTTCAAGGATGTACTCAACGGACTCATTCAAGAGTTATGGGCTCAAGCAAATTCTTGGAGGCCCATTGAGCATGATCCACGTAGGCAACAAAGAATCGTCACCTTGATTCAAGTTCTAGAAGGATAATTCCATAGGTGATTTCTTTTCTTGGAGGAGAAGCTAATTCCACAGGTGATTTCTTTTCTTGGAGGAGAAGTTTTCTTGGAGGAGAAGCAAATTCCATAGGTGATTTCTTTTCTTGGGGGAGAAGCTAATTTCAGACAAAATCTACCTTAATTTTAGGATTCTTTTATTTGGTCTTTTAGTATTTTCCTTTAATAATTTGTATTCCTATTTTAACCATGCATTATAAATAGCATGGACTCATTGTAATGAGACACAACATTGATGATTGATAAAAACTTGTGAGGTTTATTCTCTTTGGTTCTTTGAAGAACTACTTGAACTTATCGGGATTTCCCGTGGCGTTCATCTCGACTTATCAAACGGAAACTCCATCACCATTTGTGGCGTCTTCCTTATACCGAGGTTCTTGTTTGTCATAAACAACGGGTCAAGGTCATCCCTTCGAATCTGTCCATAGAACGATCTTGGGTTCCCTTTCGTTGTTGGGTCTCATTATTCTTGGCGGGGTTCACATCATTTGGTATCAGATCACGGTTTCTAGTTCAGGTTTGCCTATCCTTTAACATCTTTCAATCATTTGTTTCTTCTTTAGCCCCCCCCCACATTATTTATCTCTTCTTAGCCGAATTTTCTTTACCCTACTGTTCAATCTTTGTTTGTTCTTGTTGATGTCTAAACTGTTGGTCTAGTCTCACTTCTTCTAGTTATTTCGAAATCTTATTTCATTATTCTCAAAAGCTAGTCGTTGATCCAAAAAAAAAAAAAAAAGAGAGAGAGACTCGAAGAAGAAGAAGAGAAAAAGGAGTTCAAAAAAAAAAAAAAAAGGAAAAGAGAGAGACTCGTAGAAGGAAAAAAAAAAAAAAAAAACCTAGACGTATGAGATAGCCCTTGGACTGCTGGGTAATAGTACTGGACGTACGCCCCTTAGGCTGGACGTCCGCTACTTTCTGGCCCTATAAATAACCCCTCACCCCCTCGTCCATTTCACACCAAATCCGCCCCTCAACCCCCCTCTTTGTCCCTAGGCTGCTTGTTGGCCGTTTGTGAGTGTTTTGTGAGGTTTTGTGAGTTCGGATCTAGTGGAGTGGAGATTCTTGCAGTTTTGCTTCAAGGAGGTAATGCTCGATTGCCTATCTCTTTAGATACGTCGTTATGCTGCTCGATTATTGTTTGTAGCTAGTTGTAGTTTTTAGCTTAGTTATGCTTTAGATCTTGCTTAGGCTAGTGTTATGTTAGCATAGTGTTGTTGCTTTGCATGGAGGTTATACTTTGAGTTAGAAAGCCTTTGTTGGCCTTAGGAGTTAGAGAATAAGCGGACAGTGGAGAGAAAATGAGGATCTCCCTGAAAGACGTTGGAACGGATGTACAGTCTCGTGACCGAAAGTACGGCTCGTCGTGACTCAGTGGATGTATGGCCTTGAGCCGAATGTACAGCCAGAGTGTGACAGGAAAACCCTATTTTCACCAGCCGTCCCATAACTCCTGTTTCCTTGTTATAGAGTTGTACTTTAGTAGAAATAGAACTGATGATAGGTCTTTTCTCAGTATTCAAGGTTATGGAGCCTCAAAGGAATTGCATGGAGGAACTTTACGACCTAGGTGAGTACAAATTCACATGGATGCTTTGTTGTTACTTTTCTTGTATTACACGTCTATTTTATACATATCAAACATGCATATTTTGCAACTCTCTTGAAATACATTTTGGAACTACTGGAAACTCTCTTTTATGAAAACATGCGTCGGTTAATAAGATAATAATGAGACTTATAAAACATGGTACACCGGTATGTGCGGTAGTAATGGCCATGGGCTTACTATATGGGTTAGCTTTATGGTCAATGTATACACGTGTGGGGGGGAGGGGGGTTTGGATCCAATGGATCCAATGGTTTTGTGACCAATAATGCAGCCATTCCCAATGGATGGTCACTATAGGACATACGTCATTAGTAGTGTGGGTGTTGTGCAAATTTAATTGCACTCGCAATGATACGAACCGTTAAGTCATATAGTTTTTGTGAAGTGCAGGATCGAACCATAGGGAACGGAGTGTTCGCTTATAAAACTAATATTGCTATTAAATTGACTCTACTTTAACCTAGTTCCACGAAAGGTCGTAACATCAAACACTAAAAATGTAAATGAGCGGAATTAAAGAAACCAAGGTTGATGAGTCCACCTCCCTCACCAACACACATAATAAACACTATAGTTAAAAATCCGTCTATTGATATAGCATTTTGCTTAATCTAAAATCGTTAGTGAAACACGTCGAACCAAGCAACATGTTTACTATATAAAGAGTCAAGATAGATGTTGGTTTGAGCTTGAATCATCCACTGTATCATTGATCACAGTGGATGCTTCGACTCAATTCAACCATCTAACGTGCCTCCGGATTGGAACACATTGATGTTGGACATGGGTGCAACACAAACCGATTTTTCAATTGAAATTGTCACATAAATCAAAATGAATGACTAAACATAAAATAAAAGACGGAATTTAAAAACTGTAATGTAAATTGCATGAATTAAAGGGGAGGCTTCATCTTCAACCTCAGTTGAAGATTAGCCTCTCCCATAAAGAAGAGAGACAAATTAAACGTGCAAGTAAGCATTAAAATAGAATAAAATAAATGGTTGACGTTTATTGAACAAAGAAGCAGAGCCAAAGAGTGGCTTTTACAGTGGAAAGGCGCTCAAAAACATAACTCTCAAAAACCTACACAAATGGTCCTATTTATAGAGCTAAATGAGTTGACATGTCATGGGCCTACGTTCGAACGTAGGTCTTGCGTTCAAACGCACCAGTTATCAGTGGTCGAATGTGCACCACACGGTCGACCACAGATAACCGCCAGGGCCAGCCGCATGAGACGCGGGCTGACTGGACTGCGTTCGACCTTAGCTCTGCGTGCAACCGCATTTGCGTTCGAACGCAGACCATGTGTTCGAACGCACATCAGGAACTTCTTCTCTTCACTTCATGTCCATTTTGCTCATTTGATCCAGATTTGATGCAAGGACCTGTTCAACACAAAACAATGAAAACAAGTAAAATTATTAGATATTAACAGTGCTAACGGCCTAACAAACATAAATAAAGGGGTGTGAAAAAGAAAAAGCACTAAAAAGCACTTACCAAATACCCCAAACTTATATTTTGCTAGTCCCTTAGCAAAACAAAAAAAGAAAATACCATAAACATAAGTCCGCTTTTGTGGGAGAATGGTTGCATTGAGCCTATGCAACAAGCCTTTTAAACCTCTAGGAGTTCCCTAGAGAACGAGTGAAGTCTCGTGAGGGTTTTTTAGGAATGATACCCACAAACATTTGTGCAAACATTTCATTTTCAATCATGCAATAATATAACAATCATGGCTTAAATTCAAGAGTAAGCTTAATCAAACAAACACCATCTTCACAATTTTCAAGGAATTATCAATCAGGCTACAAACATGGCAAAATGAGACATCACACTAATCGATTCTAGTGAAAGTGAATTCAACACATAATCATGGGATTTCAACACCAAACATTGTCATGCCTGCTTTGACACTCAAAATTCATTAGACTATCCATCGGACACAATAACCAAGGTTTATTTCAAAAAAAATTTCTTTAATTTTTATTTTTATTATTGCATAGCTCCCTTAAGCTGTCTAGTTGACTCATGTATCAAACGTTAAGTCAATGACTCCCAAACCAAAAGGTTTTTGGGCATTAGGTGTAAAGACACCCCTAAGGACCTACTAACTCGAGTAAAAAAGGCTACGAAGCTTTGCTAATCTTGTCACTTTTTTATGCGAATGCTCTATGCTTAATGAGGCACGAGATTCGGTTACTCGGTGGAAAGCTCAAAATGATCATTTTTTTTTAAATTTTTTTTTACATAAACCACGGTTATTTCCCAACAGGTTATCCAACTACATTTAAGCTCACAAAACTAGCATGACCAAACTCAACATTTAATCCCACAGACTACGTGCCAAATGTGCTCGTGAAAATCAAATTGAAATGTAATATCTCATATTTGCCAAAGAAAGTAACACAATCAAAATTCCCTTCACAAAGTAATCATGTGTTCATAAAATTAAGCTCTCAAAGGAAAATAAACCATAATTAAAATAAAATGCATAATAAAAAATAAAATGTGCACAACACAATAAAATACCCCAAACTCAAAACTACTTGCCTTACGATTATACGGATAAAGAAAATACAAATGTAGTGCAAAGGGGTGTGAAGAATAAACCAAGACGTCACAAAGACATCACGGGGCTAGTGGTGGTGCAGAAGGTCCTGCTGCTGGTGGCAAACTGTCCAAGATGGCTCGGAACATCTCCTGGACCTCGAGCCTATCCTGACGAGCATCCCTCTACAAATCTACAAACTGAGATCGTATGTCCACAAGGGTGTCCTGGAAGTGTAATAGATCCGAGGCTCTGATCATGATCCCCTCCTCATACTCCTCTCCCTCGTCTGGCTGCTCCTCCTCTGCCTCTCTCTGCTCATTGCCATCTGGGAATGTCCATGGGGCATGGGCTGTGGCTTTGGCTGTGCAGCAGGCTAGTGGTGGTGAGAAGGTCCATTCTTTGGTGGCGAGGCTGTCCAAGATGGCTCGGAACATCTCCTGGACCTCGAGCCTATCCTGACGAGCATCCCTCTACAAATCTACGAACTGAGATCGTATGTCCACAAGGGTGTCCTGGAAGTGTAATAGATCCAAGGCTCTGATCATGATCCCCTCCTCATACTCCTCTCCCTCGTCTGGCTACTCCTCCTCCTTTGCCTCTCTCTCTGGCTCAACTGCCATCTCAGGAATGTCCATGGGCTGTGGCTGTGGCTATGGCGCGGCTCTGGGCATGTGGGACAAACTCTGGCGCCACTAGATGGAGGGCCAAAGTATGGGCTCTCAGTGGTCGGCCCATCAGTAGAACCGCCTTTAATCCCTTTCATTCTCAAAATATGAGTGACGAGAAAAGGGAAAGGCAAACCCTAGGTCTTCGTGTGCTCAGCTCCCCAATGGTGCACTCCATCCCAGAATTTCTGAGTCTGCCGCCATATAATCTTGGGAATGGAGCACCAGAAACCTCTATGGAACGCATACAGAGCACTGAAGAAAAGGTCCCTCCTCTGTGTCTTGTGCCCCAAAGGACAAATGTTCCTATACAACACCATGTCCATGAATAAAAGATTCCAAGGAATCTTTGTTTTGCTGGCTGCATTTTGGTGACTATCCGCAAATTGCCCCTCACACATGTCGGCAACAATGTCCTCAATGGTGAGCATGGAAGGGCACTCGAGCTAAGGAATATCCGACTCAGGAGGCTCATGGCTACACTTCGGAATGGTCACTACGTCGGCTATGGTCACCTGTACTTCTCTTCCGTCAATGAAGGAGAAAAGTACATCCGGCTGGTCGCACTCACAACTCAAACTATCGTAGAATTCTCTGACCAGGCACTCATAAGCAGTGGAGGCGACGGGCTTGAAAAGCCTCTTTAAGCCCCGGTTCTTCAGTTCTCGAACTGCCCAACTTGTTGCCTTATTATTGGAGAACTCCTCTTTGAAGGCAAAGCTGTTCTCCAACAAGAGCTTACGACTCTCAATGGGCCGCCTGGCGACTATGCCTTGGGTCCCAGTGGACCGAGAAGAAGACCCTTGGCCTTTAGGCATTATGGAGGTTGGTTGGGGCTTTTTGTCGAACACTCGGTGGGCACCCCAAAAATAAAGGATTTGGAAACCCCTTTCAAACAAGCCCAACCCCCTGCAAAAAGATCACACAACCAACAACACAACAATGGGGCACAATCCAAGAGTGGATTTGTGCCCAAAATCAGT